>CAXKVY010000844.1:0-37289 GCA_964058915.1 Tetropium fuscum | reverse complement strand
CTCTTCACAGAATTGTTAGACGCCCCCAATGGAACGGAATCACCTATTTCTTCCCTATAAAAGACAATATTTGATTATCAATATTTCGAATATTTTTTTGGGATCGGATTGGGAATTTTATAATTGCACAATTACTGTTATGTGAACTGATTTTCCGTTAAATGCAAATATATTACCTTAGTACAGTTCCGCTTTGCTTTTTTCTTTTTCAATGTATAAAGTATCCCTCATGCTTTTATGTTACTTACATTTTTAGTTTATATAAGAACCGCATTATGTTTACGTTTCGGCAAATATTTTATAAATAAAACAAATTCTGATTATAACATTTAGCATCTAACCGTAAAACATGAATGACCGGTGTCTTATACCATGTGTAACCAGAATTACTTTCCCGCTTCTATTTACATTTTTAATTCCAAACTAATCTTTATCTTATTAAAACATTAATTAGATTGAGAAATAGCAAATATATTTTTCAAGTAGTTTAAGTGCACAGTAGGCCAAGCTATTTTCATGAATCCAGTCAAAAAAGGCCCTTCATATTTGCAAAAAGTACAACAAAATCTAATCTATATTTCACTAAAAATTGTAAATTAAAATAAAAAATTATCATTTTGAAATTAGTTCAAACGTACAGTAGGCAACCTAGTTTTTGTGTGTGTATGAATGGCTTGGCAGCCATTACATTACCTGGCAATGCCTAAGGAGCTAATCTTTCATTTATTAAAACATGAATTAGACTGAGAAATAACATATATTTTTCAAGTAGTTTAAATGCACGGTAGGCCAACCTATTTTCATGAATCCAGTAAAAAAAGGTGCTTTATATTTGCCAAAATAACAAAAAGGTAATCTATATTTTACTAAAAATTTAAATAAAAATTCAATTTCCCAATTAGTTCAAAAGTACAGTAGGCAACCTAGTTTCTTTGTGTATATAAATAGCTTGGCAGCCATTACAGTACCTAGCAATACCTAAGGAGCTAATCTTTATTTTATTAAATCATTAAATAGATTAAGAAATAGCATATATATTTTTTAAATAGTTTAACTGCACGGTAGGCCAACTTATTCTCATGAATCAAGTAAAAAAAAAGGTCTATATTTGCAAAAAGTACAAAAATCTAATCTTTATTTCCCGAAATATTATAAGTTTAAATAAAAAATAAAAAATTTTTCCATTAGTTCAAAAGTACCGTAGGCAACCTAGTTTTTTGTGTACATGAATGGCTACATGGTTACAGTACCTAATGAGCTAATCTTTATTTTATTAATACATTAATTAGATTGAGAAATAGCAAATATATTTTTCAAGTAGTTTAAGTGCACAGTAGGCCAAGCTATTTTCATGAATCCAGTCAGAAAAGGTCCTTCATATTTGCAAAAAGTACAAAGAAATCTAATCGCTATTTCACTAAAAATTGTAAATTAAAATAAAAAATTATCATTTTTAAATTAGTTCAAACGTACAGTAGGCAATCTAGTTTTTTGTGTATATGAATGGCTTGGCAGCCATTACAGTACCTGGCAGTGCCTAAGGAGCTAATCTTTCATTTAATAAAACATGAATTAGATTGAGAAGAACATATATATTTTTCAAGTAGTTTAAATGCACGGTAGGCCAACCTATTTTCATGAATCCAGTAAAAAAGGTGGTTCATATTTGCAAAAAGTACAAAAAAGGTAATCTCTATTTCACTAAAAATTAAAATAAAAATTCAATTTCTCAATTAGTTCAAAAGTACAGTAGGCAACCTAGTTTTTTTGTGTATATAAATAGCTTGGCAGCCATTACAGTACCTGGGAATACCTAAGGAGCTAATCTTTATTTTATTAAATCATTAAATAGATTAAGAAATGGCGTATATATTTTTCAAATAGTTCAACTGCACGGTAGGACAACCTATTCTCATGAATCAAGAAAAAAAAGGTCTATATTTGCAAAAAGCACAAAAAATCTAATCTTTATTTCCCGAAAAATAGTAAATTTAAATAAAAAATAATAAATTTTTCCATTATTTCAAAAGTACAGTAGGCAACCTAGTTTTTTTGTGTACATGAATGGCTACATGGTTACAGTACCTAATGAGCTAATCTTTATTTTATTAAAACATTAATTAGATTGAGAAATAGCAAATATATTTTTCAAGTAGTTTAAGTGCACAGTAGGCCAAGCTATTTTCATAAATCCAGTCAAAAATGGTCCCTCAAATTTGCAAAAAAGTACAAAAAAATATAATCTTTATTTCACTAAAAATTGTAAATTAAAATAAAAAATAACATTTTTAAATTAGTTCAAACGTACTGTAGGCAACCTAGTTTTTTGTGTTTTCTACTAACTACTCTATTTGATGGTATTTCATCTGATACATAAACTACAACTCTTCCTGATCTCTGGTGTTGGTTACAGTGAAAGAATCCTATACCTATCTATCATTAATCAACATTCTAAAACTTACCCAATGTCTCCTTCATCCTTGATATGAAGCTCTTCACATTCAATGCTCGCAATGTCTTCATTTTTCGGGCACCTCACGGGATTAACATAATCTTCAGCATCGGGAGAACTCTCCTCTTTAATGATTCCCGGTTTCACAAGCTCATCGCAGCATTCCGTCTTAACTTTTGATTTAAGCATTTCCTCAATAGCCATTTTTGCAGTGCCACGATGCGCCGCTTCACACAAACGTTCCACCACTCGACAATCTTCCATAAATTCATAATATTCTTTCAAACTCTTTAAGCATAATTTACAAAGCAGGGATTCCTGGATATCATTTAAATCCTATCCAAAAGAAAAATATCTATAATTTATACGTGTCATTTGAAATGCATTTGTAAAATGGTAACGACCAACACCTCATATAAATCTCTCTGTGTGCATATAAAACACAGGTAAATGTATCTTTACAGGTAAGTAAATTTAGGTACTGTTTATTTATGATCCTTTAAATTAATTGAGAATTAAGTATTTGCCCCTTCTCTAGAATCATAAATATTTTTTTAGATTTATTTATTAAGCTAAAATTAAAGTGATTTTTTTTTTTTGGAAATGGGTTTGGCTTCCAATGGGTTTGAAAACTCGTTCGATTAGCCACAGAAATTTTTAGGCGTGAATCGAACACGTAGGGCGTGAATGGCCTGGGATACAAGCAAGTCTGTATAAGTTGAGAAAGCGTCAATCTCACCCACGTCGGGTACCTGCATGCATTCAAAGGTTACAGCTGGCCAATTTCACATGAATCTTATGTAATTTGCCCAATGGGCCAATTAGGAGAGAGGAAAATCAATGCAGACAAATGCAGAAAAATACTGAGAATTCGATCTCTAACAAAACGTAAAACAAAGCAAATATTCTCAAAAATGATCATTAATAACTGTCGCAAACGAAAAAACGTCTATAAAAAATATCAATGTCAAAGTCTATCAGCACGAATGATTTTAAGGTACGCAAACTAAGTAAAGTTAATATGTATGGTAATTACTGATATATTGTATAGGACCTACTCTCGTGGGTGCATTTTATGGAGCTTTACTTGGTTGTATATGACAGTACCTTTTATATTGCCTCTGGCGATTGGAAAATCGCAGCTTTTCTGACATCTATCACATGGAGAGTGAGAAAATGGCGAGTAACTTTCTCATAGTATTTGATAGCCATGGTAAGTTTCAGAAATCACCATTTGGGTTTACACAATACTTTTGGTCGATAATAACGTAATCGTAAGAATTTTCTTTTACAGAACACTTAAACAAAAGAAAATATAAAAAAAAAATAGATGCTGCATTATTGCTTTGAATCAGGTATATTGTTGTGGGTGTAAACACATATGCAAAAGGCAGCATCTACTACACAAGAAGAGGGATTTATAATAATAAATATATTACCTTATTATGAAAGCTTTATCTATGATAGATAAAGCTTGTCTATGGAGGAAACACTTGTATGAGTATTGCACTAATATTAATTAAAATAATCAAGTAACTGTCACTACCTCAGCTGTCACAAATAAAGCGTGGTAATCAACTGATGTCCGCAATACGAAACAAAATAAAAATGCGCTATCTACATTTACAGGACAAAAAAGCGGCTTCTACAAGCAGATGCCGCAGATATTCTTTGAAATATTCAGATGCCACTGTCTTACTATGTTTACACGTCCAAGGTTGTTCAGATTCCGCTAACTTAGATTCAAAATAACCAGTTTTCAGTGTAGATACCGCTTTTTAATGTGCATTTCTTAGTAGAAAATTAGAATTTAAGCTGACTGGCTGACTGACTACGAAATACACTCACCATTTCCGGCAAACAATTTCTAACCACATCTTTCAAAAGTACTCCGGTTATCAAGTCAACGACTTCATTCACATCTTCGTCTTGAATAACAGACATACATAACCGGCATACTAGCAGGTCCTCTACGCATACGATCTCCTTACTGCTCATCATTTCCCTTGGAAAAACTTTCTCAACGTCCGCCTTTTTACCACCTTCCACGGCAGTCTCGATGCAGTGTGCTTTAAAATCAAAGCTATCCCGGAGCCTCGTCAAGCATCTTTTGCATGCAACTGCATACTTAGTTATATTAAAGTTCTACAAGCAGTAATGACAATTAGATAATCTTAAAGATTATTATAAAATACTCAACTATATTAATCAGCAAAACTTCCAGCATTTCCTTTTTTATTTCATCGATATTCTCCAATTCAGCAGCCGGCGGTTTCTCGATGCACAGCCGGCAGATCTGTTTAGTCGAAGAGACCATTGTTTCCTCCATTTTTACAACCTTTACCTGTCGCCCAAGGAAGTTTTACCTCCTTGCATTGTAGCGTGCGATAGATGTACTTAAAGAACACCGAAAAAAGATTGTGTTTATAAAATGTTAAAAAGTTGAAAACTAGAAAAGACACTTTAACATTTAATCCGGTGTTTAATGATTGGGGCGCGGGACGCTATCAACTACCACGTACCTGACGTACCACGACCACGATGTAGTAATTTTTTTTACACATGCGCTGTCAGTTGTCAGAAGCAGAACAGAGAACAGTGAGAACACTACCCAGAACGCGAACGCTGTCTTACTGCAGAATTAGCATACACAGTTGTCAGATTTTCATCTTCTGCAATGTGTTCCCAGTGTTTGAATTTAATAAACAAAAAACAGAAACAAGCAAATAACGTTGTACCACATCAGACAGAAAATATTTGTAATTTGTAATATTTGTAACAAAACACCAGTCAGAGGAGAATGAAAAGCTTCTCACAAACCACCACAACATAGTTAAATGTAGGTCTGTGTCATTGAACTATGAAAGAACTCGCCTGTTTACAGATTCGGTCATAGACAAGTGCATCTGCATTTTATTTGCGTACTACGCACTTTTTTATTACTGACATGTAAATTTGTATACATCTGAGCTTCGACGACCTGACTCGTACTTCGGGGCGACGCTCGAAAAGAAACTGCTACCCCACGATCAGGATCGATCCACCAGACACCAGTGCGGGAGAAATATTTCCCTGATTGTCTGGTGATTCAGGTTGTATAGCTTTATAGACGAGTATCTCGCAGGAGTAACAAATTGGCCGCAGAAAATGGCAATATATAGTCATACTTGCATTGCAGTAACTTTATATAGATGTGTGAGAGTGTGTGGTCACAGATGAATAATGGATGTGGCCATACGGTGTAAGTTTACCGAAGTCCGCGGATTACAAGAGGGACAAATGAATCAGAAAGAGAAAGATACGAAAACAACGGGTTCATTGACAGTTGTCATTTTATAATCAGCTAGTTGCTCGTTTGTTTTATGTTAAAAACGTCGGGTAATCTGAGTGAGACATTTTGTTTATAATACTATTCGTGTTATATACTTTAGATAATTATAATAATGCATAATGGCAAGTAAGTTTCTCGAGTATATTCGCATTTGATCTCTCTCAATTACGGTAGTGCGTAATACTCATCCGTCAGAACTACGCAACGTGATTTTATAAATCGCTTTTTGTCAGCGGGCTTATGGGAAGCGAGGCCACCGCCGGGCGGACGGGATTCTATAAATCAAGCATTAGTTCGCATTCAGTTAATTCAAACTGAACGGTGCATATGTCCTATAAACGGGTCCTCCTTGGCAGACCATATACCATGTACACGTATCTTAAAGTAAGAAGATTAAATTACAAAAAGAAAAAGGGGAAATGAAGAAGCTGCGGGATTAGAACGTGACACCCATAGAATGCTGTGCGTACGCTCTATCAACTGCGCTTCCGATGGACCTAGCAAACATCTGATGAGCTGAATAAACGCTTCATTAACACAACCAAAATTTAGTACATTGTGCCACCGTCAACAGTTAGAATCAAAGAATTACAGTACAGAATCACACAGAATAAAGGAGTTTATTAATTCGATTTAAGCACTTTTGTGTTTTTGCAACTTGCAACATATGATTTAAACATACGTTTGCAAAAACTGTTATTTGATTCCGTTTAATACTATCAAAATGATTATTTTCGTAGGTAAGTAAATTCAATACGGTTTCACCTATTTTTGCAATATTTATCTCCAGAAATAAGACCTAAAATAGGCGCCAGCGAACATAAAGAACTATTTTTAGGTTAAGTAGTTGCTTTATTTTCTTATTTAGATGCTACCCCAAAAAGTAAATGTGCGAGTGCAAGTGAAGAGACGTTAAACGTGTAAATTTTATAGAGTTGGAACATCACAACTGTTGAACAAGCAGGTTTATATATAACTTTGCTCGAATTTGTTGACGACACAGCCCTAATTTCACATGACACCCCAGTTTACAAGGTTATGCAAAAACTAGAGATTTTAATTCCCATGCTTCCGGTTTAACACTTAGACAAAGACCTAATCAACCGTTTAATATAACCGGCAAAGACCTATTCAACCATTTAATATCACCAGCATCTTCAACAGTTATTTATCAGCATACAATTTCTCCAATTACCTCGGCATCATTCAAGAAAACAAAACTAATTTGAATGCTTATGCTGAAATTAAAATGAAGAACAGCATATCGAGAGCTTAACACTTTCTAACATACAGGAGGAAAGGCATGAATATCTTGAATATTTTATCTACATTGACTTATGATCAATTGGATATGAACATGTTGCTTTTAAATTGCAAAAACCAAGCAAAGGAAAAGCTGAAAATAGCCGAGATGTCAGCAATAAGAAAAATAAGACATCCGACATCCTAACAACCCCCTCATTTACCAACAAACTGATGGTAATTCTCATTGAAGATAGACTGTCCATTTCATTTGTCATTGTTCATTTGTCTACATGATTTCCACAAAATCCGATTAAGATAGAAATAATAAGATACTGTATTAGAAAATTTTCAGGAATCAGAACAAGGCTCAAACATTTCCAACACACCACACTAGGAAAAAATTTGATGGCTTAATTGATCAATCTAATTTGTTCAGTTATACAGTTATTATTATTTATTACTTTAATAATTATAATGGTTGCTTCTTTTATTCATCAATAAAAAATGTATCAAATTATAATATTTATTAATTATATAATAGGCCGAAATACCTTGGTTCATTTGTCAAACAATTCAATTTTATTTCAATGAACTTCTTGATTGTTGTTACATCGTTGTTCAGCCTATTTATTAAAACAATGTCTGAAGCCATAACTTTCTGAATGTCTGAAGCCTTTGTCGAGATATCTGTGCTTTTTACACGCATTTTGTTTTATGGATTCATTTTATGTTTAGTTGTATGAATGTAGAAGAAGAATAAGTATGTAAGCATTTCTTTCTGTGGTGTGGTATGAAAAAATATGGCGAGTTAATTTTGTTTGTTTTTAAGTTCAAGCAATAAAATCTTATTTTGATTTTGTACAATGTTAATTCTTAGTGAACCTTCGTGATCGAGATACGGCGGGTAGCTGTTTACATCGACACGAGTGAAATGACACCCTTTATATATATATATATATATATATATATATATATATATATATATATATATATATATATATATATATATATATATATATATATATATATATATATATATATATATATATATATTAGCTTTGAAATTCTTTGCTATTCATATTTATTTTGTGAAAAGTAATCTTGGGTTTGTAGCATTTCATTACATAGAAATAAGCAAATAGACGAATAAGAAAAGAAAACACACTTACCAGTGCTATATCTGGACACACATACGGAAATGAATCACTATGCACATGAAAACGAACCACTTAGAAGTTGTACAAGTTCTTTCACCTTTCTTGAGGATCTTCAGAGCAGTATACGATTTATTTCATTGATCATTCATACTTGAATTTAAATTACCAATACACCAACACTTGCAGTGACGTTTTATGACATTAGTTTTTGACGGAACTCATTCTTAGAATACACAAACCTAGTCTACTATTTATATTTGTTCTATTTGAACATATTATATATAAAAGCATTAGGCATACAGTTATCCAGAAGATGTTAACTGTATGCCTAATGCTTTTATATATAATATGTTCAAATAGAACAAATATAAATAGTAGACTAGGTTTGTGTATTCTAAGAATGAGTTCCGTCAAAAACTAATGTCATAAAACGTCACTGCAAGTGTTGGTGTATTGGTAATTTAAATTCAAGTATGAATGATCAATGAAATAAATCGTATACTGCTCTGAAGATCCTCAAGAAAGGTGAAAGAACTTGTACAACTTCTAAGTGGTTCGTTTTCATGTGCATAGTGATTCATTTCCGTATGTGTGTCCAGATATAGCACTGGTAAGTGTGTTTTCTTTTCTTATTCGTCTATTTGCTTATTTCTATGTAATGAAATGCTACAAACCAAGATTACTTTTCACAAAATATATATATATATATATATATATATATATATATATATATATATATATATATATATATATATATATATATATATTTATATATATATATATATATATATATATATATATATATTTATATATATATATATATATATATATATATATATATATATATATATATATATATATTTATATATATATATATATATATATATATATATATATATATATATATATATATATATATATATATATATATATATATATATATTTATATATATATATATATATATATATATATATATATATATATATATATATATATATATATATATATATATATATATATATATATATATATATATATATATATATATATATATATATATATATATATATATATATATATATATATATATGTTTTTGCTATGTAAAGGAATTCACATAACTATTTCTTATCTGATAGATAGAATAATGTTTGTAAATGGTCGGTTAAAAATCGTTTGTATTTAAATATTGATAAGTTGTGTAGTATATCCTTTAACAGGCCCTGCTACGACTATATAACGTGGTAAATAAATTAATATATAAAAATAAAAAAAGGGGAAAGTGAACTAAACAGTGGCTACAGTCAGACTGAAAGCAAATATTTTAGTCGGTAGTCGTGGGTGGCGGTGGTTCCAATGAGACTCCAGCCTTATTATTGAGCAACATAGAATTTCTCCAATTACCTACCTCGGCATCATTCACAGCAACAAAACTAATTTCAATGGTCATACTGAAATGAAAATGAAGAACATGATTTTTAGAGCTGAACACTTTCAAAGCTTAACACACAGGAAGAAAGGCACGAATATCTCAAGCATAACCAAATGCTATAAGCTGATACTGACTTATGATCGATCAGATATGGACATATGTTGCTTTGAATATACAAGAAAGAAGCGATGAAAAGATTGAAAATAGCCCAGGCATACTAGGAATAAGAAAAAAACGAGACGTCCGACATCCTAACAACCCCCTCCTTTACCAACAAACTGATGTAATTGACATTGAAGAACGACTTGCTTATTATCTACAAGATCCGGTTAACATAGAAATAATAAGATACGGTATCAGAAAAAGGCTCAAACATTTCCAAAACACCACACTAGAAAAAAAATTATTTTCTCATGAATTAATCAATTTAATTTGTTCAATTACAGTTATTTTTATTTATTACTTTATTAATTATAACGGTTACTTTTTTATTCATCAATAAAAAATCTAACAAATTATAATAGATATTAATTACATAATAGGCAGAAGGGCCTTCATTCTTCAGCCTATTTATTAATACAATGTCAATGTCGCGTATTCACAACGTTCTTCACCTCCGGTTTATCCATATGTATCAGATTGTGTCGGCGTAGGGAGAACGTAAAATCCGTTTCATATGGACATTTATCACATTTAAATTTTCTCTCCGCTCTGGGTTCATGGTGCTTCACGATATGCGTCTTTATATTACTCTTATGCCTGGTCTCGAATTCGCAAATCTCACACTTGTGCATCTTCACCTCCGATTTATCCTTATGTATCAGATTGTGCGTGCGTAGTTTGGCCTTCAAATCCGTTCCATACGAACATTTATCACACTTAAATTTTCTCTCCGCTTCGGGATCACGATGAATCAGCATGTGCTGCCTCAGATTATCCTTACGCCTGGTCTCGTATTCACAATTCGCACACTTGTAGATCTCCACCTCCGATTTGTCCTTGTGTATCAGATTATGCTTGCGTATGGAGTACTTGATGTCTGTTCCGTATGGACATTTGTCGCATTTAAATTTTTTCTCCGATTTAGGATCGCGGTGCTTCACCATATGCTGCTTTATATAACACTTATGTCTGGTCTCGTATTCACAAATCTCGCACTTGTGCATCTTCACGTCCGATTTATCCATATGTATCAGATTGTGCGAGCGCAGGTAGCACTTCAAAACCGTTTCATATGAACATTTATCACATCTAAATTTTCTCTCCGCTTTGGGAACGCGATGCCGCGCCATGTGCTGGATTATACTATGCTTATACCTGGTCCTGAATTCACAATTATCACATTTGTACATCTCCATGTCCAATTTATCTTTGTCCTTACGTCTCGCAATGTAATCGTCAGAAGAAAAATATTTCCTTCCTGCAAATATAGGAACATCTTATTGGCATTTAATTCAGAACTATTATTACCTCCAAAATAAGGGAATAGAAACAATAAAATGTAAAGCAATTATTCAAAATTTGGCGTTAAAAAATAGAATAATGTTACATATAATTTTTTAACATTATTAGACTTCCAATTTTCATTTCTAATATTCCAAACTAAGTGGGGTTGGCTCTGATATAGGATATAATTATTTTATAATCTCCAATATTAAAAACACAAAGATCATTTTTGAAATTATGTCCACCTGAAATATTTCAGGTATTTTTTTTTCTTTTGCTGACTTTAGCTCCCAAATATTATTGTTACTTTGAGATTCCTGAAGCATAGAAACTGAATTTGCTCACCTTTTGAGGCAGATTTCCTAGTCTGCCTCTTTCTCTTTAAGGAACCGCTCTGCTCAGAGTTGCTACACACCCCCAATGGAACGGAATCACCCATTTCTTCTCTATAAAAAACAATAATCGATTATCTATGACTTAATTCATTTCTTTGGCAATTGGTTTTAATTTCTTGAGTAAGTATTTCTTGGGATTTTTGGCAAGTCAAGTAAACATTTCATTTTATTCAACCATCCTGACAACTACTATTATGTGATCAAAACAGTAGCAGCTAATCACGAAATATAATTGACCAGTGTCTTATACCATGTGTTACCAGAATCGCTATTTTTTATTTAAATTCCAAATCGACAACTTGAAATTTGTTTTGGGAAATATAATCCTGTCAAATTCGATTATTAAATGTATATTTTTAATGCATAATTTAAAAAATTTAGAGATGCAACGGATAGTTGTTTGTCCGGATATCGGATACCGGATGTCCGGCGAGCTGCGAGGCCGTATAGCCGCATATCCGGCAGCCGGATATCCGTCCAACACAGTTGTTTACTCGCTGCTTGCTGCATGATTTGCGTCGTAAAAACTAAATTAAAACAAAACATGTTTTAAAACATTTGTTTTTTAGAAGGTTCTTTCATTTTCTTTGTGACTTTTTGCAACTTTTTCTACTTTAAATGAAAGCAGTCATAATTATAATACATTTTGTTATTATTTACCACACAAAAATGTATGTATTAAAGTTGATTTTAGGGAATTGTGTCGCGGTGTTTGAATATCCGGTATCCGGCCGGATATTAAGCTACTATCCGGCGTATGGCCGGATATTAAGCTACTATCCGGCGTCCGGCCGGACATTAAATTTAGGCCGGATACCGGATAGTCTCCGAATATCCGTTTCATCTCTAAAAAATAAACAGTCCAAAAATTTTGTTTCTAATTTAACTCGTTTAAAAATTTAAAGGAGATGGTAGGGGAAAAGTATTCTTGGTGACACTTCGTATAGGGACAGGATTCTCCTAAACATCCTACTTTTTAAAAAATATTTTTAATAAAAATATTCAAAATATTTTTAATAAAAAACAAAAATTCTCTATTCTAAAAAAAATGCACTAAAAAGTAAGAAATAATTTCGTTATTCATTTACTTCATCAATTTACTTGAATATATCATTTAATTCTAATCAAATTTTTATTTATTCTGATCAACGATGCGTCTGCCGCATACCCAAACTTCACATATAGGTACTACAACACATATGACTATATGCGAAACAAATATCACAAAATATTGTTTGTATTTAAACAGAAATAAAAATATATTTTCAGAAATTTGAATATCTGATCAGTTAGAATTAGACCGCGTAACTTCTAATCGAGTACAATTAAAGATGTATACATCTTATTATAATCATATACATACAATGTATACATCTTATCATAAATTTTAGAAATAAAAATGAACGAACCTCTAGATCATACTTATCAAACAAGAAATAAAACAAATGATGATGATTTTTAAATCGAAAACATCCTTAAAAACCATCGGTCAAAGGTGCTATGAATATTTAGCGCTTAGGCTATACAATGCACCTCAACAAATAAAAAACATTTTTGCCATATGGAAATTTAAAAAGGATGCAATGTCAATGTTGGTAGAGTCGAAATTCAATTCAATTCAATATTTTCCAACTAAGGAAAATGTTTCAAAAACATTTTATATTTTGGTAGAAAAAAATATTTTGTTTTTTTTTCGACAGTTTTTTAAGATTTGTCGCCCACGGTGTGAGAGTGTGAAAATTTCAAGTTTTGAGAATTTTTTAATCCAAAAATGTTAACGTAGTCTGTTAGTCATATGTGTCGTAGAGTATTTTGTCACAAGCGATTGTGGGGTGCCCATCTGGGGGTGCCAGATACATCCCCCCAAGGACGAAGTCTCAACCCTCTAGGACCTCAAATAACCAACATTAATCAACATTCTAAAACTTACCCAATGTCTCCTTCATCCTTGATATGAAGCTCTTCACATTCGATACTCGCAATATCTTCATTTTTCTGGCACATCACGAGATTAATGTTATCTTCAGCATACGCTGAACTTTCCTCTTTAATGATTACCGGTTTCACAAGCTCATCACAGCATTCAGTTTTAATTTGTGAATCAAGCATTTCCGCAATAGCCATTTTTGCAGTGCCACGATGCGCCGCTTCACACAAACGTTCCACCACTCGACAATCTTTCATAAATTCATGATATTCTTTCAAACCCTTTAGGCATGATTTACAAAGCAAGGATTCCTGGATATCATTTAAATCCTGCCAAAAAGAAAAATATCTATAATTTACACGTGTATTTGAAATGCATTTGTAAAATGGTAACGACTAACTCCTCTTTGGGGAATGAAACACAAGGTGGCTACCTATGTGGATGTACACTGCTATAAGACCAATCATGACCCATGGAGCTGTTGTCTCTGGTGGCAAAAGAGACAACAAATAACAGCAAAAGTCTTTGCTGTTATAGTACCAGATACAAAGAGTTGCCTGTCCGAGCATAACCGGAGCTATGCGAACAACACCAACAAGAGTAATGGAGCTAATGCTGTGTCTGAAATCTACGAAATGCACTCACCATTTCCGGCAAACAATTTCTAACCGCATCTTTCAAAAGTACTCCGGTTATCAAGACAACGACTTCATTCACATCTTCGTCTTGAATAACAGACATACATAACTGGCATACTTGAAGGTCCTCTACGCATATGTTCTCCTCACTGCTCATCATTTCCCTTGGAAAAACTTTCTCAACGTCCGCCTTGTTACCGCCCTCCATGGCAGTCTCGATGCAGTGTGATTTAAAATTAAAACTATCCTGGAGCCTCGACAAGCATCTTTTGCATGCAACACCATAGTTAGTTGTATTAAAGTTCTACAAGCAGTAATGACAAATAGATAATCTTAAAGGTTATTATAAGAGACTCAACTATATTAATCAGCAAAACTTCCAGCATTTCCTTTTTGATTTCATCAATATCCTCCAACTCAGAAGCCGGCGATTTCTCGATGCACAGCCGGCAGATCTGTTTCGTCGAATCGCCCATTGTTTCCTTCATTCAATCTTCAAAAAAGATTGTGTTTATAAAAATTAAAGTGCTAAAAGCACAGATGAAAACTAGAAAAGAGCACTAATGTTTAATTTCGGGTTTAATGACTGCAATCAAGTTCCATCTTCTAGCGCAAGCACAGCGTTTCAAGTTTCAATCAGCATGTTACTAAATCTTTTTATATTTAATACGCAATGCACATGCGCGGCCAGAACCAGAACGCTAACCTCCTGCAGAATTAGCATGCACGGTTGCCAGATTTTCATTTTCTGCAATGTGTCACCAGTGTCTGGATTTAATAAAAAAAACAGAAACAAGCAAATATGTTGCGCCACGTCAAACAAAAAAACATGTGTAACAACAAAACACCAGTCGAAGGGGAGAGAGAAAGGCTCACAAACCACCACACCAGAGATCAATGTAGGTCTGTGTCATTGAACTAGAAAAGAACTGGAAGGAGCTCTGCTTGTTTACAGATTCAATCATAGAAAACAGTTGCACAATCATAGCTATGTTCGCGGTAGCGATTCCCAATTAATTCAGACATCAGATTCATGCGCAGTTTGAAGTTGAGCGTTCGCGATGCCGAGTGTAACTTCAGGATTAGAAATTCTGTGTTCGCGGAGCATGTACGTTTAATTCTGAACTTGTTCGGAATGTGCTCAATCCATTCGACTCGAGCTAGAATTTTTAATCCGACGCATGCGTATTGCAATTTACAGTGTATCATGTCGAACACTGGGTTCTGTTTGTGCCCTTGGAATGTGAGGTTATTATTTAGTTTATGTTTATGAAAGCCATAACAACGTTTTGTGTACATAATTTGTAGGTACTTGCACATTGATAAATACTTTCTAAATTACGTACCTACATGTTCTAGGCATAGGCACCTATATTTTTTTGTCTTTCGCTGAGTTAAGCTTCCAAATATTATTCATCGCGGGATCACCCGTTTCTTCCCTATAAAATAATATTTGATAATCTCTGACTTAATTCATTTCTTTAGCAATTAGTTTTAATTTATTGAGTAAGTATTTCTTGGGATTCTTGGCAAGTCAAGTAAACGTTTCATATTATGTGAATATAACAGTAGCATCTAATCATCAAACATAAATGACCAGTGTATTTTTAGTAAAATTCCAAACCGCCATCTTGAAATTTGGTTTGGGTAATATCCTGTTAAATTCGAAATTTGTTTGTAATTTATTTCCAGATTCTTAATTAATACATATATGTATTCGTTCCTGCTTTCTCTGAATTGTCGTCAACTAGGTTCATACTAACTCTAACTAGTGTCTAATATACAATACCATTCCACATCGGATGCCAATGTTCGGTAATAAATAAATAAATACAAAACCCAGAAAACTTATAAATCAGCCCTACCTTATCTCATCACTTTCTGACTTTATCTCAATCTCCTCATTCTTCACAATTCTGAGGCGCTACTGCTGTCGACAAGACGATCCTCCAATCTGAAATCCTCTGCATCCTAAACCTTTTCTACCTTAACTATTACCGAGTCATCTTCCTGCTTTATGACCAAATCATCCATAGATTGCAACACACGTGCTAAATCCACTGGCCCACAGATTTTTTTTCAGCTCACAATACAGCTTTACCTTCTTTTCGACAGTTTGTAACAAAAGATGCATAATTTTTAAGCTGTACGTGGCATATCTCGCAGATTATAGGTTTCTGGATAATACTCAGATTGTATGTACTATGCACTAATTTGACGGAACATCTGCACACATTTTTAGTGTTCCGGATTTTAAACGAATACAATATACAATAAGTATGCATATAGTATGTACAAATTAAAAACAGTATCACACACGCATCTATCAGGCGACAGAAATAACACCAGTTTATCTTTTCGGAACAGCATTCACGAAATAATAAATGTCAAACCAAACATTACAAAATGCCAGGATTGTCTCACAAAACACTAACAAAGACTGATTTTTCGTCACAGATCAGAGGTTGGTCTTGTAGGTATCACCCAGGGATTGTATAGAGGAATAGAATAATCCCTAATCTGACGTCATCGTGTACCCAACTATAATTGTGTGTCCTGTGCTGTGTGCTAGAGCCGTTACCGTTTAAATTGTGTATAATTAAACAAGTTTCTCTTTTATATAAACAACACAGTGATATTTTAGAGATTACACTATTGTATATAAGTTGTTCTTCGTTTTTATCATAGTATAAATTCCGGTGAGTATGTATAAATGTGGAAATAAAGTGCCTAAATTAAGTTCAAATCATCCGAAATTTTAATAATCTGCTGTGATCTGGGGCACATTTTGGTATGTTATGTTTCAGTGAGACTATTATTATGGAATAAATATTATTAGGATACAGGTTGTAACAGTCATAATTTCAGCACCCTGTATGCACTTATCTATATATATTAATTGCCTTTGTCACGCCGGTAAATACCCTCAAGGCCAATGTATTTGGTTTTAGCATATTTTACAGCTATTAATTTAAGGAGTGGTATTTATTCACACAGACAGACTAAGTACACAAATTATAACAATAAATAAGAGAGAGGGTTGTTTGAGAATTTACTTTATTAACAACTGCTTGAAGTAAGAAATAACATTTTATATTCAAATTCAAATCTAGTAATTTTAATTATTTCAATTTGGCTAATCAGATCAGTTTTATCAAGGAGACAAAAAGAAGTCCTTTTTTTGTGTATAATTGGAAGCCATGACAGGATAGTGAATTTTAACAGCTATTTTCTACATTATCCTGGCTCAAAGTGTAAGGAGGCCTAATAAGAGCTAAGGTATGTAACAACTAATATCTCCTCTTTGTTTTGATATAAATTTCATATGTGAGAGACTGAAAAACGGAACATTTTCAGGCCTCTCGTCTCTTACTGTTTGTCCTTACTTTCATCACGCCAAAATTGACTCTAGTAACACTCGACAAAAGCAGCGAGCATTGTACGGTGCACTCAACCACTGGTTTCATCTATTTTTGCTATTTCGAGCAGCTTGTTATAAAGTTTGAAGTCCATGAGGCGCAGCCTTTAGTTAGACCTGAAGAGAGCTGCGGTGGGTCAGAGAAGCCTGTAAGCCACCTTTACCCTTCACAGAGTGTATCGGAGCCCCTCAAAGTTGGCCATTGGTTCGCTAGCAGTATTCTCTAGTGATATCCGAGAGCGGTCAAAGACGGTTTGTGTACTTAGTCCCAACTGTGAGTACCACTTTCTTTATTTATGATAGCGTTGTGGAGGACACCTTTGTCTCACGTTATGGTTACGACACTTCCAGGACAAAGTGTATGGGTGGTGATAAAATCCTTGTAACTTTAGTCATACCTCTTACCGTAAGCTTTGCGTTTGTGAGTATTTCATAATTTTTTGATTTTGTAAACTTAGGGACAGCTGTTCGTAAGGGCATTATACCTGTAAAAACTACAATTTATATGGTGTGCCTTTAGCTTCTTTATTTGGTCATTTGTTGATCGGTGGCCTGATCACTACCTACTTTCCTAGGTAGTATATTGTATTAGTATTGTAGGTTTCATTATTACAAGTAAGTAAAAAATGTCCCGAAAACCGTATTTTGATCTTCCATATTATTCAGAAGATATGCATCCAAAATTACATGAAAATTTTTGAATTATTGCAACCTATTGGCCTAGAGTGTAGTTGGTTGTGTAAGAAAGAAAAAAAAATCCTTTTTTTGAAAGTTTTTGAAGTTCTGTATCTCAAAACTTATTGCTCGTATAAAACTGCACTTAGTCTCTAAATGAAGGAAATTTTATCGGATTGAAAAAAGCTGAGATTATATTTTTAGGTATGATTAGGTTTTTTTTAGGTAGGCTGAGGTTTTAGGTATTATTTTTTTATCCATTATATACGGGTTTAACCCAAAAACTAAAACAAGTCAAAAAACATCGTGTTTTCTCCCATTTTGTAGACAAGTGTTTCGAAGCTTTACGACTTGCTCTTATGCAGCTGATATGAATTCTAACACATCAAAAAATCTGAATTATCGGATTTTTTGCGAACTCATTATTTTATTGATTATTATTTCTTTGGCTATTCATTAAGTTTTTCATTTAATTTCATTCTTGTTATATCATATTAATTACGTCGTTCATAAAAATGTTCACCTTTCATACTTTTTTTTTCTAATCAAACAAATTGTAGTGAGATCAACAAACATAACTAACTGGAACATAAATATTCTCACTAACTACTCTCCTAAACCACTGAAGATAATGTTTAATGAGCATTTCTCAATATAACCAATAAATAGTGTCTCGTTACGCTTTGGTGTCAAAAACAATGGTGTCGTTTCATGGCCGCAAAGTCGAAAAATTTTCTTAACGTATATAATTCCGTAGTTGATAAGGACGCGGCCGATATGACAAACAAAAGCACTAACTAGAAAAGGACGTGGCGCGTGTCGTGATCGCATAAGACCGATGTTTGTAGTGTCACAACCCTTATTTATCGGGAAGATCCATCTAGAAAAGCTTCCGCCAACCGCAACTATTCCACATGCCCTAAAAGTAATTAAAAAACAACTAGAAATGATGACCATTACATGTTGTCTACACGTTAATTTTGTATATGAGGTTATAAAAGTTTATTATTTGCTGGATTTCGGGGAAGATAAAAGTTATGCTTTCGGGGATTCACATCCGTTTATTAGGGGATTACTGTCCTTTATTAGAATACTCAGAGCCACTTTTGAATTTCATTTTCCTCCAATGATACTCCGCATTATAATGAATCCTTTTAAACTACTCTTTTAAAAGTATTCACGTTGCTAAAATTATTCTCGTTTACTCCAAATGTCCATGAAATGAAGCCTATAAATGAGTTACTCGTTGACTGAGAAGTTCTTATCAATAAACGCTTGACCTCTTGTATATAACGTCTCAGCTAGAACTTGGGTTAGTAATATTGTAATAATATATTAAATTACTAGTAGTAATATATTGAGTAGAAAATAATGAACAAAATACGGGGGAACAAATAACCAATATAGAAGTCGCTAAAATGACAATTTGGCAGTGGAACTATTTATATACGAAGGAAACGTATTTATATATAGAGGAAAATACGTTAGAGAACATGGACACATGGAAAAATGAAGAACCGTCAAAGGAATGGATGGATATGCCATACACATAAGAAATGAGAAAGAGGGGAATGCCAAAACTATAGGGGTTTAGCGTTATTAAATGTAGCATATAAAATGTTGGCTATAATAATATTTAGAAAATACATTATTAAAGGAAGTAGAGCAAGGTAGACATTTTGGAAATTAGAAACAAAAAGGGATGTTTTAGAATGACATTTAGAAGGATAGAAACTGCTTTAGGTTAAATACCAATAAATATGATATAACGACAAATAATACAAAAAAAGATAATACGACAAAAAATAGGCGATACGCGTAGATTTCGAGAGGGACGTCGTAAAAATGTTCGACCCTTCAGTCATTTAAATGCACCGAATGAACTTCAAGCAAACTTTTATTACAAATAATTATAGGAACGTGAAAGGAGGGCAACATTTCATTTATATATTATTATACATTTATATATTATTATACTTGAATTCGGATACAGTGTGTTTTATTTGCACCTGCCACATATCTTGCCAGCTGTGTATTCATTTATCAATTTGGTTTTGCCGATTTCACTACAATCGGATGGCGCCTGGGCTGGTTTACTTATGCGCAGAGAAGAATTAAATTGTCCCGAGTTTACTTTAAATACGAATTCCGAACTCACAACCGCTTCCGTAAAGACGAGCAGCCGGCCTCTGTGACATTGCCTGCAACACCTATTTACAGCCAGTTCCATAAATATGAACAAAAGCGCTCTTTTCGAAAAGTGAACTTTTAGAAAAAGTATACTTTTAATTCTCTGTAAAGTCGATTCTGTTCCATAAAGTGAAATGCATCTCCCGTTAGGAAAAGCTTCAATTTGTGAATATTTATAGCGTTTGCGGGCCTGAAAGTTACGTGTGAAGTTAGTCAAGAGGCAAAACGAGTGACAATTATGACGCTTTTATTTAATAATAACCTTAATAATTTTCGAAGTTGTTTTGTGATGGAAATTTAAATAAATTTTGTTGGTTTGCAAACATTCTGGTTAATTACTTTATTGTATATTTTTATCCTGTTATTAAAGTGTTCATATATATGATAAATAATGAGTCAACGTGACGTGGAAAAAATTCGCAAAAATCCACTTTCCTGAAAGAGGATGAGATTAAATTACTGAATCCACTTGCAGAGAAAAGTTATCGAAAATAAAGTGACCAATAAAGTAACGAATGCGGAGTATGATTAAAGTTTTATTTTAATCTGAGGACAAGGCTGGGGGGGAGGATGCAAAAACGATGGAAATTTGGAAATATTCTGTCGTCGCGTCGTTTTGATGAAAACATCGCAATCGTGGCCTATATATTTTTTCTCTTCTTAACACTGTTGTGTCTTCTTCAAGAGGAAGAACTTGACCTAGAATTCAGTAAACGATAAATTGTATTTCAAACACACCAAGCCCAAACAACCACTATTTCCCAGACCATGACAGTAAAAAATAAATTTGTAGGTTAAGTTTACAATAAAGTCGACTTTTGCCCCTCAAAAGGGCCAAAATCGAGACTTTACCAAAAAGGAAGCTTTTCAGTTAAAGTGCCTTTAAAATTCGATTATGGAAAACGCTTTAGAACTTAAAGGAGACTTTTAATATTACAGGAAGCTTTACGTCGATTATGGAACTGGCTGTTAGTGTCACAAGGTATTTGTAGCAAAATTATTGATACTCTGTATTTTCGAAATTTATAGCAGCCTCTTCCAATGACAGTTCAATGACTTGTATGATTCTGAATTCTTTATATTATATACATGTACGATGTATATAATAAATAATTTTGTGTTTGTATCCTATGTACGCTCTAGAACTGTACTTAAAGTCTGCCCCACGCCTTTCATTAAAGTATTAGGCAATTATTAATTTGGAAATTAAATTAACACCAGACAGACGTTCAATTCCCTTATGAATCCCATATAAATACGTATTTTATGGTCCGCGGTGACGTCACAGCCCCCCACTACGTTCGGCGAAGATATTCGCTCGTCCGGCAATCCTATTCCTCTATCCTTGGGTATCACTTCCCTGGTTTCATCTATGTAATTCTGTGCCTATGTCACAAAAATATATAAAGCAGAAGGGAAACAGAAAGAGAGTTCCGATAGCCGGGTAGATTTATACGATTCGTGCTTTGAAAGTATTTAGAAAAACATATTTGCCATATTTAAAGATTTGTTCGTTCAAAGTCATAGTCGTCGGAATTGGATCTCTCTTTCTGTTTCCCTTCCTGCTTTGTATTTGTTCTTGTGCATATGTTATCAGCATAGACATATACTAAGAATACTGACTCTATGTTCCACCCAAGAATACTAGAATCAGGAGACCAAGCTCGCGTAAAATAGGTACCGAGTAATTGGCATTATGTTTTTCTTTCTATTTTTTCTCGCTATTTTTTCATCTAATTTGCGAGGACTAATCCTTTTACAGGTCTTTCTACAACTATTTAAATTTGTAAAAGCACATGGTAGGTAATTTGTATTTTTATTGATTGTTTTTAAATAGTTTATTTGTAGGAAAAGTAACCAGATATACCTTGTTAATAGTTCAAACAGTAAAAGTGGGTTGAATTCTCATCATATCTCCTCTTGTGTGACTGAACATGTTTTATATGGCCATTTGTTTTAAAATTTTATCTCTGCTTTCGTGTGGTGGGTGACGATGTTTCAGCATGTGCTTGATCAAATTACCCTTGCGAATGGTTTCGTATTCACAATTTTCACACTTATACATCATCACCTCCGACTTATCCTTGTGTATCAGATTATGCACGCGTAGACAGGAGTTAATATGCGTCTCATATGAACATTTATCGCATTTAAATTTTCTCTCTGCTTTGGGATCACGGTGCTTCACCATATGCTGCTTCATATAACCCTTACGCCTGGTCTCGTACTCACAATTTTCACACTTGTACATCATCACCTCCGATTTGTCCATGTGTATTAGATTATGCACGCGTAGACAGGACTTAAAATCCGTTTCATATATACACTTATCACATTTAAATTTTCTCTCCGCTTTGGGATCACGGTGCTTCAACATGTGCTTGTTCGATGCACCCTTATGCCTGGTTTCGTATTCACAAATCTCACACTTATACATCGTCACCTCCGACTTGTCCTTGTGTATCAGATTATGCACGCGTAGACAGGACTTAATATGCGTTTCGTATGAACATTTATCACATTTAAATTTTCTCTCCGCATTGCGATCACGGTGCTTCACCATATGCTGCTTCATATAACGCTTATGTCTCGTCTCGTATTCACAATTCTCACACTTGTGAATCTTCACCTCCGATTTGTCCCTGTGTCTCAGATTGTGCGAGCATAGGTCCCAATTAAAATCCGTTTCATATGGACATTTATCACATTCATATTTTCTCTCCGCTTCGGCATCACGGTGCTTTAACATGTGCTGCCTGATACGGCTCTTCCGCCTGGTTTGGTATTCACAATTCTCACACTTGTACATCATCATCTCCGACTTGTTCTTGTGTATCAAATTATGCACGCGTAGACAGGACTTAATATCCGTTTCATATGAACATTTATCACATATAAATTTTCTCTCCGCTTTAGGATCACGGTGCTTCAACATGTGGTTCTTCAATGCAGCCTTATGCCTGGTTTCGTATTCGCAATTCTCACACTTTTGCATCTTCACCTCCGATTTGTCCTTGTGTCTCAGATTGTGCGAGCGTAGGGCCGAATTAAAATCCGTTTCATATGAACATTTATCACATTTAAATCTTCTCTCCGCTTTGGGATCACGGTGCTTTAGCATATGCCGCTTCATATCACCCTTACGCCTGGTCTCGTAATCACAATTTCCACACTTGTGCATCTTCACCTCTGATTTTTCCTTGTGTATCAGATTATGTCGGCGTAGGGACCAAGTAAAATCCGTTTCATATATACATTTATCACATTTAAATTTTCTCTTCGCTTTGGGATCGCGATGCTTTACTATGTGCCTAATCAGATGTGCCTCATCAGAAGAAAAATTATTCTTTCCTGAAAATGTAGGAACATCTTATTGGCATTTAATTCTGAACGAAAATGCTAGAATTACTATTGCCTACACAATCAGTGATTTTATACAATAAAAAGTAAAGCAATTATTCAAAATTTGCTGATAAAAAAAATTGAATAGTGTAACACCTAGTAACTTCATATTAGACAACTTTCTAAGTTATTACTCTCCCGTGAACTTAATGGTGGGGTACCATTTATGGGGGGGGGGGGATTTTAGTAGTGATGGAGGTTTCTCCTTATAAGAAAATATAAATATATATTAATGATTTTTAACTAGTAACAATTTTGAAAACATTTGACTTTTCCAATTATCATTTTCAATATTCCAAACCGAGTGCAGTTTTCTCCGCCATTGGATATAAATATTTTCAAATCTCCAAATGAAATATTTCAGGTATTTCTTTGTCTTTCGCTGAATTAAGCTTCCAAATATTAATCTTACTTGGAGATTCCTGAAGCATAGAAACTAAATTTGCTTACCTTTTGAAGCAGATTGTACAGTCTGCCTCTTTCTCTTTAAGGAACCGCTCTGCACAGAATTGCTACACACCCCCAATGGCACGGGATCACCCATTTGTTCCCTATAAAAAACAATATTTAATTATCTCTAACTTAATTAATTTCTTTGACAGTTGGTTTTAGTTTCTTGAGTAGGTATTTCTTGGGATCCTTGGCAAGTTAAGTAAATGTTTCATGTTATTCAACAAACCTGACATACACTACAATCATTTTAAAATTGTACAATTACTATTATGTGATTATAACAGTAGAATCTAATCATGAAACATAAATGGCCAATGGCTACTTACGTAACGAGGCATTAAATACTGATTGTTATCCTCATATTCCATTAAATTATTTTTGAGTAAGGCTAATGAAATATTAGCCCAAACTTTATGACAATTTAAAGTAGAACTGTATTGAAACAACTTTTATTTTACCGTATTAATCTAATTATTATAATATATACCTAGTAGCTAACATTAAAACTTTTGACTGTTGTTTCAGATGCAGTTTTTTAAATACTTTTGATTTCAAATTTTGAAACAGCAATAAAAAAATCCTCATGTCATTAAGTACTGCATTGCTTATATTACATATTACAATATTTATAATAAAAGTAACCACAATAATCACGTGTTGATAGAAATAAAATAAATATTTTCTATTCTATATTGTCTTCTAAAATCTGTAGAAGTTCAGTCTTTTCTGCTTCAGTGGGTTTACTTAATACATTAGCAGCAGACTTCCATTTTCTCTTTGTACTCTAAAAACGTACTAAAACGTACTTGCTTTGAAACATTTTTATTGGACGGCTCTTTTGACATTAGCACCGATGGCGATGGTTGACTTTTTGCAACATCCAGCATCTTTCAACTGTTGCGGCATTTTCTACACTTTAGAGTGTTATGCGAAATGTAAGTACCCATACAACTGCTTCTGTTAAATATAACTGAACTGTTAAATATATCCCAATACCACAACACGAACAACAATCATATTACAATAAACAGGCCTGTCTAAAACGAGAAACGCGTGTATTTTAAATCAGTGATTTCATATTCCACATTCCACCGCAAGGCTCGCATAGTCGGCAGCCGTACTGTGATGATCGCCTCGTCTTACGTAGATGCCTCCTACACGATGGAAAAGACATACAAGAGAAAACGTTTCACTGCAATTGGCATGCAGCAGAGCTGCCAAATAGTGCCCAGGCATACATGTTAATGCGAACGCGTTTTGTACGCATAGAAGCAATCCGTGGGCTATTGAGGACACTTCCCGATGCCAAGCCATGTCCTGCACAATAACAATGTGCCTATCATATCTTAGCATTCGCATACAGCACGTAGAGGTGTGACCTTGAACGCTCCTTCTTACGTAGATGCCTCCTACGCGATAGAAAAGACGTACAAGTGAAAACGGAATATACCATGTGTCATCAGAATTACTATAAGTAATAATAAATTATTAAGTTTCTAATTTAACTTGTTTAAACATTTAAAAGAGATGTTAGCCGAAAAGTGTCCTTGTTTTCACTTTGTATAGGTACAGGATTCTCGTAAACATCATGCTTATACTGAAAGGAGTGATTCTACAAACAGGCTGAGTATATATATATATATATATATATATATATATATATATATATATATATATATATATATATATATATATCAAATGCTTTCTCTGAATTGTTGTCAACTAGGTTCATACTAACTCTAACTAGAGTCTAATAAACAATACCATTCCACATCGGATGCCAATGTTCGTTAATAAATAAATACAAAACCCAGAAATCTTAATAATTCAGCCCTACCTCATCTCAACATTTTCTGGCTTTATCTCAATCTCCTCATTCTTCAAATATAATTCTGAAGCGCTACTGCTGTCGACAAGACGATCCTCCAATATCAAATCTTCTGCATCCTGGACCTTTTCCACCTTAACCATTACCGAGTCATATTCCTGCTTTATGACCGAATCTTTATCCAGGCTATTCTGTAAATCTACGGCCTTATCTTTCATAAATTGCAGCACACCTGCTAAATCCACTGGCCCACTTATTTTTTTTAGCTCACAATACAGCTTTATCTTCTCTTCGACAGCCATACAGTTTGTAACAAAAGATGCATAATTCTTAAGCTGTACATGGCATACCTCGCAGATTATGGGTTTCTCGATAATACTCAGATCCTAAAAAATTATTCACAACCATCCACTGCCAGATACTCTGGGGAATTTATTATATTTCGTACTTACCATTTCTGGTAGATGAATTTGTATCATATCTCTAACGAAGGATATTCCATCACCAGTCTGACTCAAAGCTATGTAACTGCCTCTTGTAGGTATTTTCATACATAATCGACATACCACTTCATTATCGCCAATGTGAATATTACGTTTATTTTCCATTTCTATTAATATGTCCCTGAGACCAACTTTCGAGTTAGTCTCAATGTGGGCGCTGATAATATCTTCGGTATAAAGACACTTTGATTTAAATAAGTAAATTTCATCGAGGACCTCTGAACAGGTACCGCATACCAAAGGATGCTCACTCACATCCAAATCCTGAAACGAGAGAAATGCACATATATATCAGAAGGCAAAGCAGAACAGCCCCATGAGAATTCCCAGTTCCAAGTTAAAATACGCATATATATCATTGACAAAGCATAATTTTTGAATGAGATTAGCCATAAGACGGTCACCGCCTGTCGTGATAAAATAATAAGAGTGGAAAATAAGCGATAATAGAGGCCCAAACTTACCAATTTTATTGAAAGTAAACTCAACATTTCTCTCGTAACCATATTTATGAAAACGACATTTGTACAATGCACTAATTTGAGGCAACATCTGCACACATTTTTAGTATTGTCCTGCATTTTAAATGTATTCAATATACAGTAAGAATGCGTATAGTATTTACAAATTAAAAACAGATCACACACATCTATCAGGCAACAGAAATATCTCCATCTATCTTTTCATTCTTCACCAATTGCCAAATAACAAATGTCAAACGTAGAACCAAACATTTACACAAGAAAAATGTCAGGATTGTCTCACAAAACACCAACAAAAACTGACTTTTCGTCACAGAACATGGGTTGGTCTTGTAGGTGTGATAGCCGGGTAGATTTACACGGTTCGTGCTTTGGAAGAACCTATGCCCAGTGCAGTATATCTATATGGTGCAGAATTAACTTTAGAGATCTTGATGCAGACAGACCCTGGTTTTGCATAGAATACGTTTGTTCAAAGTCAGAGCCGGCGGAATCGGATCTCTCATTTTCTTTCCCTTTCTGCTTTGTATCTGTTCTTGCGCCTATGTTATCACCATAGACATATACTAAGAATATTAGGCACTTAAAACATGCCACAAATTTCACTCGTATCCGTATCCAACTGCGCATGTGCAGAACCGATACGGCGGTTCAGATACTATACGAGCTTCGCATCGTTACGGCTCCCGTATCTTAACTATATTCCTATCGTATCCACAGGAGTTTTATTTCTGTGCTGTGACTATATCGAGAAAACTGTCAACCATTTGAGTGGACATAACCTAATAATTTTTTGTGGGAATTATTGATAATATCCGGTATTCTACATTACAACAAATATACGAAATCAAGAGCACAACGAATTTCGCGGTTGGAGATACCATAGACCATAGTTGAGTAGGAATAGGAATACCGTAAAGATATGATACGGATACGTAGAGAACAGCTTTAATTTTTTTTCAGTATCGTATGCCGATACGTACCAATTTTTTCGGCTCTGCTTTAAATCCCTACTGTCTCTATGTTCCACCCAAGACGACTAGAACAAGGAGACCGATCTCGCGTAAAATAGGTACCAACAGAACGGTACAAATGACGTCGAAACCGCTAAGGGATTAGCGGCGCTCTACCTAGCTTCGGGAGTCTCCGTCAGCCTTCGTGCTTTTCCAGCCAATGTGATTTCTTAGGTTAAGGTGCAATTGTGTGCGCTACGGCTTTGCTCGGGTAAGAGTGCGCCGCCATTAAGTTTATCTCTCGACGTATTTTGTGCCGCCCGAAACACGCGAGCTCAGTATCTATTTTCTAGTTTTCTTGGTTCGCCCAAGGGTAATAAACTAAAAATGTCTTCTTACTTTCTCGAATCTGTCAGCCGCGGGCCACATCTACTGCGACGTCACCACAGATGCCCGGTTTGTGACAGATATAAAAGAATATAAAGCAGACGTATTGTGGCTAAAGCATTATTAGCAAAACGTTATTTTAATTTTGGGAAATCACGAAATTGTTTTAATTAAAAATTTGGATGAAAAGTAGAATCATGCGATGATTTTTATTGCAGAGATACAAATAAACGTCTATATATTTTAAATAATGTTTTATTTCAAAATAATATTAGACTTTAGTAAGGTAAACATAATGTTGCTATATAATAACAATTTATTAATCTAAATTTGAAATTTTAAACTGTGTCACTTACTTGTACATAATGACTACAAAATTATGCCTATGTAAGTACGTACAGTTACTGCAATATAATTAAATAGGTAGTTGCTATTTTTTAAGAAAAATACAGTTCCCAGTGAGCAATCTTATTTTCTGAAGCAGGAACTGCTTATGAAGCCAAACGAAACAGCCTTACAGCTAGTTCCATAATCGACGTAAAGCTTCCTGTAATATTAAAAGTCTCCTTTAAGTTCTACAGCGTGTTCCATAATCGAATTTTAAAGGCACTTTTACTAAAAAGCTTGTGAGGGGCAAAAGTCGACTTTATTATAAACTTAACCTACAAATTATTTTTTACTGTCATGGTCTGGGAAATAGTGGTCGTTTGGGCTTGGCGTGTTTGAAATACAATTTAACAGTTACTGAATTCTACTTCAAGTTCTGCCTCGGGAAGTGAGGAAGAAGACGCAACGGTGTTACGAAGAGAAAAAATATATAGGCCACGATTGCGATGTTTTCATCGAAACGACGCGACGACAATTTCCATCGTTTTTGATATCACCCTCCCCCCAGCCTTGTCCTCAAATAAAAATAAAACTTTAATCACGCTCTCACATAATTTACAAGAATCCCTTCTCCGCATTTGTTACTTTATTGGTCACTTTATTTTCGATAACTTTTCTCTGCAAATAAGGATTCAGTAACTTAATCTCATCCTCTTTCAGGAAAGTTGCTTTATGCGATTTTTTTCCACGTCACGTTGACTCATTTTTTATCATATATATGAACATTTTAATAACAGGATAAAAATATACAATAAAGTAATTAACTACAATGTTTACAAACCAACAAAATTTATTTAAATTTCCAACACAAAACAGCTTGTTAAAAAAATGTTAGGTTAATATTAATTAAAAGTGTCATAATTGGCGACTAAAATTACCGTTGGGGGCGCTGATGTTTGTAAACAAATATCGGGAAAGCTAGTAAAATTTCTTCCGTGCCGTTTCGTGTCTTCGTGTACTGTGTTTAAACTCGAAAACATTTTCTTAACTGGGACATGTTTATACGTACAAATCCACTTTAAGGGGTTTTTAAAACAAAGGTATGTAGTTTTGTTTATCCGTAGAATAGGTGTTTATACGGTGTACCTGTACTAATATAAAACGTTATTTTTAGGTTAGGATGGACGATTTCAATGAAGAGGTTTTTCTTTTACTGGGAAAAGTTTTTTCTTACCTGCAAGCCACTCCAGAGAGTAGATGTGTTGTAGAGGGCGAGGCATTAGTAAATGCCAAGCATATAATTTTACTTGGAACTACATCTGCTATAGTAAATTTAACGATAGAAAATCTATTTCAATATTTGACATTCTATTTTTAGAAACATATTTTTTCTGCAAAATTATGTTGGCCATGAATAGACTAATAGATTTTCTTGAGAAATGATGCATTTTAATTTATTAATTTTTATGGGTTGGTGTTGATGTCAAAAATGTTGCTGTCAAATCAGATTTTCAATCGTTAAATCAAGTTTACTATGGAATTAGTGGAAATTATAGCACTATTTTTGCAAACTAGAGGAAAATATAGAGATCTATCTTGAGTGGCAACCATAAACACAACAGTTTGTATTATGAATACTTTTACGCTACATGGTAATCACAAAAAGTATCATAAAACGTTAAAACAACACAGCGAAGAACACAGCCAACAGTAAACGAAGTGGAGAAAATTATTAACTCGCTTTCCTGGGGGTCTAAAATGTTTCGCAAAAAACACAGCCAACAGTAACACTAAAGAGTAATAAAACCACAGTAACCACAACAGTGACGTCGTAAACGAAGAATCGTGACGATTTAAACTCACAGCTCACAGAACGTTTAACTTCAAATTATTACTCGCTTTCCTCAGTTCGAATTTATTCCGCAAGGGGGCGTACTCATTTCGTGGATTCGCGAATTGTCACTCGTTTTGCCTCTTGACTAACTTCGCATGTAACTTTATGGAACAGAATCGACTTTACAATGAATTAAATACTTAGACGACAGATATGTAGAAAAAATATTTAATTTGTTTTTATACCGAAACTATTTTTTATTTTTATAGATACTAGATAGGTAGTATCTAATATCGTATCGTGTTCTGTGAGCATTTGCTGCAAAAATTATTGTATCTGACTAAAGAAACACAACTTTTAATTTATTTTTATGCAGAAACATTTATTATTTGTAATAAAACTTTTCAAGAGATCCATTGCCTTTTTTTATATAGGCCATGTCGGTTGTCCCTATCGGACGATACCCGTACAAAAATCGGTATCGGTCGATCACTATTTAGTTCTAGTAGTACAAAACGGAAAAAGTGGATTATAAACTGTACGAATGTTCCAGTAAAACTTGATCATATCCCTTCGTATGTGTGCGCATGTGACAGGGAAGGTTATACCTAATTTCCGTTTCGTATGGACATTTGTCACATTTAAAAACTCTCTTCGCATTACGATCACGGTGTGTCACCATGTGCTTCCTCATATCACTCTTACGCCTGGTCTCGTATTCACAATTATAACATTTGTGCAGCCCCACGACCGATTTATCCTTGTGTATCAGATTATGCTGGCACAGGCGGTGCATGTAATCCGTCTCATATGGACATTTATCACATTTAAAATTTCTCTCCCCTGTGAGATGATGATGCCTCAGCGTGTGCCTGGTCATATCGCTCTTCCGTATGGTCTCGTATAGACAAATCTCACACTTGAGCATCTGCACCTCCGATTTCTCCTTGTGTACCAGATTGTGCTGGCATAGATGGTGCTTGTAATCCGTTTCGTATGGACATTTGTCACATTTAAATTTTCTCCCCGATTCTGGATCACGATGCGACAGCATGTGCCGATTCAAATTAGCCTTCTCTATGGTCCCGTATTCGCAATTGGCACACTTGTACATCTCTACCTCCGAGTTGTCCTTGTGTATCAGATTATGCTTGCGTATGGAGGACTTAGTATCTGTTTCATATGGACATTTATCGCATTTAAATTTACTCTCCGCTTTGGGATGATGATGCCTCAGCCCGTGCCTGGTCAAATGGCTTTTCCATATGGTCTCGTATTCACAATTCTCACACTTGTGCGTCTGCACATCCGATTTGTTCTTGTGTATTAGATCATGCTGGCAGAGGCGGTACTTATAATCCGTTTTATATGGACATTTATCGCATTTAAACGTTCTCTCCCTTTTGGGATGATGATGCCTCCGCATGTGCCGGCTCAAATTAGCCTTCTCTATGGTCTCGTATTCACAATTCTCGCACTTGTACAGCTCCACCTCCGATTTGTCCATGTGTCTCAGATTATGCTTACCTAGGGTGGATCTATAATCCGTTTCATATGGACATTTATCGCATTTAAATTTTCTCTCCGCTTTGGGATCGCGATGCTTCAGCATGTGCGTCTTCATGTCACCCTTACGCCTGGTCTCGTATTCACAATTCTCACACTTGTGCTTCTTCGCCTCCGATTTGTCCTTGTGTCTCAGATTGTGTGAGCGTAGGTTGCCCTTATAATCTGTTTCGTATGGACATTTATCGCATTTAAATCTTCTCTCTGCTCTGGCATCACGATGCATCAGCATGTGCTTAATCAAACTGCCCTTCCACCTGGTCTGGAATTCACAATTCGCGCACTTGTGCATCACCACCGATTTGTCCAAATGTTTAATATTATGCCTGCGTAGGGTCGATTTAAAAGTCGCTTCATATGGACATTGATCGCATTTAAGTTCTTTCTGCGTTTTGGGATCGTGATCATTCAGCATGTGCTTTGTCATACAGTTGCGCATCTCTACCTCCGACTTGGCTTTGTGCCTAACGATGTGTCGTGCCAAAATATGCTTCCTGTCGCTTTTGAATGTGCATTCTCGACAACCAAACTTTTTATTGCGCCTCCTATGTCTCGCCATGTTATCGTCAGAAGATAAATACTTCCTCCCTGCAAATGTAGTAACGTCTAATTAGCATTTACTGCAGAACAGCAGAATACACTAGAACTACTATTACATACACGACAAATGAATACAAGAAAGTGAAAGAAATATCCAGCATTTGATACTAAGAGACCGCGGGATACAGTGACCGTTTGTGCCAAATAATTAATCGTTCGAGATTTATTTTACGACCTATTTTATAAAAAAATATAAAATTGAAGTGAAAACTTCTTAGCGCGCTTAGCACTTTTATTTTTGTGGGTGTTGAAGGAGACAGGGCCGTCACGCGTCAGGCTCGGATATGTAACGCTCCATCGGGCATTGTGACCAGCCGTGAAGTACTAAAATTCGGTACAATGGCAATGAAAAATAGTGAGAATTCGAGAATGCGCGTCTATACTCTCTAATTGGGTATTGTTGGGGGTATGAAAGGTACACAGGATCAGCGGGAAATTTGAATTTTCCTATTGCAATTTTTAATTATTCACGAACACTCGCACACCGCATTTACAAAATTCAAATATCACGCTATCGGGTCATCTATACGTGGGTAGTGTAATTAGAACTGAAATTCGACACGTGATTTTCGCCAATAGAGCCTCGTTCCTACGGAAAGCTAATTTGCTTTTTAATAACAAATTGTTTTACAGCCAGCTTCCATAATCGACGTAAAGCTTCCTTTAATATCAAAAGTCTCCTTTAAGTTCTAAAGCGTGCTCTATAATCGAATTTTAAAGGAACTTTCACTAGAAAGGTTCCTTTTTCATTATTTCATTATTAATTTACGTCAATCTTGGCATTGGCCTTCTAATTTTAATTTTGACAGAGATTAATTAATTGATTTTTTGCTTGTCATTGTAAGTGACATATTATTACCTTTTTATTTGTGAAAAACTAATTGTTGCATTTTAATTGTGTCTACTGTGTGCTACATCAAGCTTAGAGCAGCCGAAGGCATGGAGAGTGGTTGGTGTTCCTAATCAGTTGCTTTCTACTTCACTGTTGATAACGGATCTTCGCGGCCCCCGAATCCACGTGAGTTTGAGGATTTTATACCGGCGAGCTAAATTAGGCCCAGTGACCTTATTCACTGGTGGCGCCCTGATAGGTGAAAGAAAATCGCCAACTCTTTTTTTTTCATTAAAATTAGTTAACTTTGTTTGGTATCTCTGTGGGAACCGGGAATAATAATTTTACATCTGAGAGATGTAAAATTGAGAGATGTATACTGAGAGAAACCAAAACATATTACAAGATACATTACCGACATCTACCTGTAATAAAGTGAACATGTTCGTATGTAGGCGTTAGGAATGGGGCAGGTATCTATCGAATCTGTTACAACTAATAACTGTAACTCAGACAAAAGAAGAATCCCGGTGAATACAGGTGGCGCTAACTTCAAACAGAATTTAAAAAAATATTACATAAATATAAATCTCAGGCATCATCGTGAGATTTGAGTACTTTACCGTAAGATCGTGAGATTGCAGGTCAAATCGTGATACCTCACGATTTTTCGTGAGATCATGAGGTGTCTGGTCGAGTTACCGTCCATTTGTTTCCCGCTCCGTATCGAATTGAATTGAACTTGATTGAATCGAACCGACTGCCGTCGCTGTACTTGCTAGACATGAGTAGGTATTTTGGAGCGACATATAGTGGGGCGGCATCTAGCGCCGGTTGCCTGAAGCACCTGTGTCACGTATGTGCGCGGAAAGTGGACACAGAATGTCGCCAATTCCAAGACAAACGGACCGATGAATACTCTTTTATCTTGCACAGTGGTAAACCTATGTGTATGTTGTGCAATGAAACAATTTCTGTTCTGAAAGAATACAGTATGAAGCGGCATTACTCCAGCAAGCATTTGGCTCAAGATAATTTACTCACGGGCCAGTTAAGAAAAGGTAAAACTAAGAAACTCATCACTGATAAAAGGGATGAGGATCGAACAAATTTTCTAAAACATCAAAAGAACAAAGACGATTTTTTCGGCAAAACAAAACAGATCGACCAAAGACAAATTCATGGTTGCTTCATTTGATTTATAAAAGGTCTTAGCCACTCCTTCTGCGCCCAGTATGCTATTTCGATTGAGTGGGAAGTATGCTGTATATAATTTTACTGCATACGAAGGCAAATCTCAAAATGGATTCTGCTATCTTTGGAGTGAGAAAGATTGTAAGCGGGGTGCAAGCGAAATCTGTTTTTCAATATTTGTCCAAGATTGATTGTGTTATTTAGATTGGAAATCTGTTGCTTCTCCCAGTAAATTAAAAACAGCTTCAGGTTTAGAAAATTTCAAACAACCAGGGCAACATTTAGAAAAGAAAACTTCATACATTTGTCGTTTTCACAGCCTATATGAATTTACATCAACTCACGACATTGAATGGAATAGCAAATGTTTCCATAGCGTCACAACGGACAACAATGCAGAACTACCCAATAATAAGGAAAAATTATAAAATCTTCTTACAAAATCTTTACATCTTTCCTAAAAAAAATTTTTGTAAATTTTTTAAAAAACATTTTTGTAAAACTCTTTTGGAAAATTGAAAAACAATGTTCATGACATATTACCTGAAAGTGAGGTTAAAAAACTAACCCAAGATGCAACACAAAAAGGGAAAAAAGCTAACCTAAGGAAAGTGTCTTCGGTGTACTGCTGTATTGTTACATGTGCTTATACATTATTATTGTTGTTTTATGAATATTGTACTGTTACTTTTATAGATCTTTTATATTTTTTTAATTTTTATTACCAAAGAAAAAATAAACGATTATTTTTTACTTCCATATTCATAAGAATTTACATTCATTACATTTGAATAAACATTTTTCATGACAATTTTTTTTAAATTATTTTACGAGTTTCTTAAAATTACCACAATTATTAATTTTAAAAAATCAATAAAGTTGTGCATCTCGAAAAGAATTATGTGCCAATTTTTCTATTGTAAAGGTAAGAATGAAAGGTACAACAGGGGCATAACTGACAATTTTTTCGGTATTTGCAAGTATTTGTTGGTTTAACTTAACCCTCATATTTCAATTTCCAAAATTAAAACGATTAATTTTACTTGTATAAGTTTGAGGAAAATACCTGTTTAAACAAACGACATGTTTTTTTCCTCCCGAGCGCTTACGGCTTTGTTACTTTTAGAATATAATATGTTTACCTTTTGGTGGGGATTTCCTGATCTGCCTTTTCCTCTTTGAGGAACCGCTCTTTCCGGGGTTGTTAGGAGCTTCCGTTGGAACACAATGCTCCATTTCTTCACTACAAACGAAAATATTTTATTCTCTCCGATTTTATTAATTTCTGTGACAGCTGCTTTTAATTTATTTGGTATTAAGGAGGATTTAGCGAACGCTAAGATATGATAGTTACAATGGCATGGTATAGAACATGGATAGGTATCGCAAAGTGTCCTGAATAGCCCACTGATTGCTGCTTTGCGTACAAAACGCGTTCGAATTAACGTGTATATCATCTGGCAGCTCTGCTGTATGCTAATTGCATTAAAACTTAGTCCGTTTTCACTTATACGTCTTTTCTCTCATGTAGGAGATATCTACGTATGAAGGAGAGTTCAAGGTCACAACTCCAGGTGCTGTCTTTGAAAGCTAAGATATGATAGTTACATTGGCATGGTATAGAACATGGATAGACATCGCGAAGTGCCCTATATAGCCCACGGATTGCTACATTACATACAAAACGCGTTCGCATTAACGTGCATATTGCCTGGGCACTATTTGGAAGCTCTGCTGCATGCTAATTACAGTAAACCTTAGTCCGTTTTCACTTATACGTCTTTTCTCTCGTGTAGGAGATATCTACGTATGAAGGAGGGTTCAAGGTCACAGCTCTAGGTGCTGTCTTTGAACGCTAAGATATGATAGTTACATTGGCATGGTATAGAACATGGAGAGACATCGCGAAGTGCCCTATGTAGCCCACGGATTGCTACATTACATACAAAACGCGTTCCCATTAACGTGCATATTGCCTGGGCACTATTTGGCGGCTCTGCTGCATGCTAATTGCAGTAGTAATTCAACCATCCTCAAACACAAGACAATACATCTTATTGTACAATCAGTTATTTTTGTTTTATCTCGGAAATATTGTATCGATTGCATCTTCTGCCTACCAAAATATAAAACCAAAGAAACAGTCGAAAGTGATTTCAGCGTCCAGTTTAACTGAGTTATGGTTCAAAGTGCATTAAAACTCATACATTATTTGTTCTTTAGAAATTGATATTCCGCTGATAATGCTGACTGCTCGTTCATATAGGCGTGTGCTTTATTCATATTTTACTTTAGAGCTTTAATAAAGTTCCATATAATTCTATACAAATATAAAAGAATAAAAGTAAAGCATTTGCCTCAATGCTCAATAATCAAGATTTTGTTGGACCTGTACTAAGTAGCTATAAGAAGTTACAAATATAAACTTGTACCTACCTATCAATGATGTATTATTTATGTAGTTCAAATCATCCACTTTCTAAATCACATCTAAATCATCCACTATAAATGGATTTTCAAGTATTAAAATTTGTTTTATGGGCAAAAAATGAATGAAGAACATTTCGTAATTTTCCACTAACTACAGTTCATTCAATATGTATCTGTAGTTAACTGACCGCAT
>CAXKVY010000843.1:0-18617 GCA_964058915.1 Tetropium fuscum | reverse complement strand
GTGGGTTTTGCTTATAACAGTGACCTAATTGCCGCTTATTGTATGAGATGATGAATGTTTGTTGAATTTATTAACACTTTCCCCCGTGCCTAGGCGAACACGCTAGTTGCCTCCCGTATGGGACCTTCTTTTTTGCACCAAACCCTTACAACTACTAGCTGGGTTGCCTCCCGTATGGGACCTCAGTACCTTCTGACGAAAGTCGGCTAACTAACAACAAACTCTTCAGTTTTGTATCTTGAGGAATGATTGTAGGTTAAAACACAAGTATGGCAACCCTTGTAAGTTTTCATTTTACTTTCACCCAAGTGTCCAACAGCATTACTGCGATTCTTTTGAATAGAGATCGAGGGTTTCTCTGCCGTGCTCTTTCCCCTCGTGAATTCAAGGCTGAGTACGGCATGTACTTATTTTATATTGTTCATAAATTTAATACCTGTTTAAATAAATCAGTAGGCGTATTAAAATGCTTAGTCTTTCTTTTTCATCTCAAAACTTCCGCTGTTCGTTAGTAACCAGTGCATCTCGGACAGGGTTAATTTAAATTAAATACAATGTAGGGTAGGTATTTCTCCTTTTGACGATCACGTACCCCGGCCATGTGTTTCTCTGTTTATTATGTTTAACCGACCCGGGTTGGTTACATTACACTAGCTTTGTTATAATGCAATATTAAACGAACAGTGCTCATTTAAAGGCCTTTCCAAGTACTACAAAAAAGTTTTTCCCAAAAAATGCATACGTTTTCCATTATTTAACGTTGAATACTTCGAACAAAGTTATTGAAAAAAAAATGTCTCCTTCAACGAGCCATAACGCCCTTTATTTTGGACCTAGCGCATCAAGAGATCGGTCGATTTCCGACCGATTTCGTGAGATTTCTCGTCGGAAAATCGCTCATTATCTCTATTTATATGGAGTGTAAACTTAACACCAAAAAACGATTGCCATTTATCTGGATTACATTTGATTATTTATAAATTCAGGTAAAATAATTCAAAAATATTGGTTCTTGTCTAATTATATATAAACAACGTAACAAAAATATATTCTTAATAAAATAAATACAGTAAAGCAAACAACGATATATCCAACAAACCACAAAACGTACAGAGATAAAAGTAAACTCCACTATTACTACTTGAGCGCATTTACGCCAGCATTTACACCAAGAATTCAGAGTGGAAAATCTTCAACGACTGAACTAGTAGGTGCCATTACCATAGGTGCTTATGTTAATTTAAAAAAAAATAATTATAGAAATTAATAGCATTGCCGGATTACCAATACCTACGCAAAATACGTACGTAGTGGTAGATTTCTAGAGGCGGCAAAATCATTATCTCTAATAAACTGACAGGGCGACTAAAGGGTACAAAACAATGGGGTCTCTTCGCAGTGGAATGAAATAAGACATAGGTATCCTCATAGTACATACAAAATTGTGCATATATGGTCCTACTCATTTTTCGTTCTCGAGGAATAGTTGCCGCGCCCAAATTGGGGGTTGATTTGCAAGTTTCATAATAATCATGAACATAATAAGATTTTCATTGTACTAAGAGACAGGATCTATCCCTGGTTGAACAGCGCCGAGTGGTGTCACATCCACTGAAGGCATGCACAAATATGATTCCAAACAGCATATTGCTGTATTGAAAATTCTGAGGCGATTAGAACACTTCTTTTCCTTGTTCCCTCAACCGATTCCTCAATACTTTAGATAGTTTTGAGAGACTCTTTAGTTGCTTTACAACATCGCAAGCGCCTCAATGTGACATACACCCCGATATCAACTGTGGATTAGGCCTTCTGGAGATTCCACAAAAAAGACGCACTGCTTGATCAATTGTACCTCTAGAGTAGTGTGGAAACCAGTTGAAAGAGATATTTCCTTGTAACGTGTATGCAAAAAGAGTCGCATATGCCAACAATAATAAACAAATATTGACCGTAGAAATGGATAATTAGAAAATTCCTATATTGAACTATAGGCGCCCTTCAAAAAAATCATCTTTTGTAATATGCAACTAAACCTAGCAAATCAGGCATCTGCAGACTCTGAAAACATTGCTCTTTCAAAAAAAAAATGGAGAGTTATTCGAAGTCTATCTTTTATTACTACTAATAAATAAGATAATTGTAAAAAAAGAAAACGCTAATTTATTGTTTACAAGAATATTATAAAGATGATTTGGAAATACTTTCACAGCAGAATGCTGCGGTAGGTTAAAAGGAAAAGTGTGACTTTTAGTACTAAAATAGTGATACTTTTATCCTGAATGCGAAGAAAAAGATGTACAAACTGTTTCTACGGCAGTTAGTGTTTAGACAGGGTCTGTTTTAATTTTCAGCCATTATTAGGGGCAGCAATTTTAGTGTACGAATATAACCTGACAAATTCTTTAATCCGGCACTGTTTAGTAGACATAGGCACGTATTAATATATTGGTGAGATCTATAAAAACAAGAGATGTTCCTCTTCTCGAAACCCGTCAAAAATAAAATATTTATATATATGCTTAACCTCTATATACCTAATATAACATAAAGTATAATTTACTAACACGTACATATACCTATTTGGTAACCTGATTTTTGTACAGGGATAATTTTGAGCAAAACTTGGACATGATGAGACAACTCTGGATCACATATTACTATTATGGCATGGCGTAAGGCATTAAGGTTTATGTTTTTACTTACCCAGATGGTATTCGTATATTCCATTTTTAACATTTATGTACTTTACCAATATGTTCGTAAGCATGTACCTAGTCATTTACTAGGTATATTCAAATACAATGTAGGTACCTGGTTTAGTCGTAGGTATAGTGTGTAGGTATACACATTTTTACCTTGGAAGATTATAGTTTTGGATATAACGTGTAGGTACACGTAATATAATTTAAGGTATATTATGTTTGCTAAAAGATTATATTTGTATGTGCCTATATAAAAGCGTTTCTGCGACTCATAAAAATAAAACATTCCCCAGCCCATAGTTGTTATTTTTACTTTTGAACAATGATATAGAATTATTGTCAGGAAAATAATAAAATATTAGACAATTTTGTATTCAGTACCTACTTATATACTTACTTAAATAGGTATTTATTATTCTTTTGTGTGCTCATCTACCAGTAAGAAAATTCTAGTAGCATAATAATTATTAAAGAATCTTTTGTAACAATATCTCAGGGTTACAACACTGTAAATATATATATATATATATATATATATATATATATATATATATATATATATATATATATATATATATATATATATATATATATATATATATATATATATATATATATATATATATATATATATATATATATATATATATACATCTTACTAGCTTTTCTGCGTCTTTTCACTTTGCAAGGGTTCTGCGTCCGTCAAAGTATATTTTAATATTTTTGTAGGTTAGTGACCGTCACGATTAATTGAGCATAGAGGTAAAAAGTATACTATACCATTATCTCTTTTATTTGCCTCAATAATAGCAAGTTTATAGTTTAACATCATTGGGCGTCCTCCCACTTTGCTATTATTTTTGCATGCGATATACAGTTCGTAAATACTATGTTTTCTGCGTCCAAAATTATATATTATCGCATACTACAATCCTTTCAGCGTCCGACGTTGTTGTCAGCTTGCACCTCGTTTTTTAAAAGAATACAGGATGCTGAAAGATTTGTACTTTGGTGTTATATAAATATCCACTTAGACGTCGAAAGCATGGTCTATATGAACTAGTACATATACAATATAGAAATAGTGTTTATGAACTAACTAAATAACATTGAGTAAAACTTGATTCACAGTGTCTGACATTTTTTATATTTTTATTGTTAATATTATCTTCTTATTATATACTATTTGATTATAGTAATAAAAAATATAAGGAATCTTCTGACAGGTCCTTTCGATGCAGTAGTTTTCTTAGGGCTATATAACTATAGGCCTTAGTGTATTCCTTGATTTATATTTTCAGTAAGTGGATCATTTTAGAGATTTGCAGAAGTGGTAGTAAAATTCCAAGTAACTTTACCAAATAACAAGAGGAAGGAATAACGAATGCCACAAATAACATTTAGACAATACATAATCACTGGTGATTAGGCACTTTCAGATGGCTATGTAGTGTGTGCCTAATATATAAAATTTAAGTATTTTATATATTTTAAAACCAACGGATGCGTTGGAAGTACGCATGTAAATGCGGAGTAGATACGCCAAAAAATCAATAGAAAGGTTTTAAACTTTGTTAAATATCTTTAAAAACCCCAGGTTTGTATATACAATGGTTATTTATGCGTTACTCCAGTTGCTTATTATTTCTGCGTCCCATATACATGCCCGAAGTGCTATCGTTTCTGCATCCACACCTCATATACTCTTGTGGATGCAGAAAAATACCACTTGGGACGTGTATATATGTCTCTATAGTACCTATATTTTAACATCCGGCACAATAAAATTTTTCAATATTGAGATAAAAATCAATTGGAATTTACTCAATTATTTGATTATGCAATTAGATAACGGAATAGAATGAAAATTGAAATTCGACTATGCTGTATGCAAGAGCATAATATGCTCTTGTGGATGCAAAAAAGATGTGTTATCTTTTTCGGACGTTTATATATGTATAAATCTGTAGTACCTATATTTTAGCATCCGACACAATCAAATTTCAATTTTCATTTTATTCAATACAATAATTAACTTGATTATTAATTAATTACATAATCAATTAATTGAACAAATTGTAATTTGATTGTGCCAGATGCTCAAATGTTGGTCCTATATATTTATAAATATACACGTCCGAATTGCTATTATTTCTGCATCCACAAGAGTATAATATACTCTTGTCATGAGAGTATTATACTATACGAGCCCCTTCCCATTTCAGTTGGCCTGCCTAGGGATTAGTCAGAAATTTCATCTTATGGAGCAAAAGTAGAAGAAGAAATATACGACACGAACTTCCAAATTTATTTATTCTTTTGACAACTTCTTTTAACCACAAAAACACATCTTAGGTGACTGAGACTGATAACTAACACAAAATGAGAATAAAAAGAAATAAATGTGAACAAATACGTTAAATTAACAAAACAACAATTTTATAATTTACCACTGGGTAACATCACCTTTATTTTTTATTACAGCCGAAATTCGTTGGGGCATAGTATTAACCAAGCCTTGGCATAATTCTGGTGTAAAAGAATCCCATATTTCCTGAAGCCTTTGCTTCAGTTCAGGGATTGTTCGAGCAGGGTATTTCCGTAGCACCTTTTTCATCTCGTAACACAAAGTTTCAATGAGTGATAGATCCGGACTAGTAGAAACCCATTCCAAAAGTGGTATACCATAGTCCTCCATCCATTTTAAACTTCGTTTTGAGGTGTGGCATGCTGCGCCGTCCTGCTGAAACATAAATTCTTGGCCTGATGTCAAACACTCTTCCATGACCGGTAAAAGTGATTTTTCTAAAATGGCCAAATATTTGTTTGTATCCACGTTTCCGACAATAAAATTAAGTTTTCCTACTCCTTTTGATGACATGCTTCCCCACACCATGACGGATGCAGGAAATTTTACTTTTCTTTTAAGACAGTCAGCATGGAATGCTTCATTTTTTTTGCGAATAACTCTACTTCGACTATCTCCAACACAAACTTCGAATCGGGCCTCATCGCTCCATTGTATTGCACGCCATGTCCAATCCTTATATTCTTTTGCCCATCTTACCCTATTTTTCTTCTGCCGTGGTGTTAAAAGTACTTTTCTTTGGCCTAAGGCAAAATTGTCAATTTTAATTTTTCTAGTTCATTTTTTTTATTAAAAAACTTACCTTGTAAGTCCCAAATCCTAATTTGTGAGCCTCTCTGTGAGTTGTTGATCTTGAAATACGTCTTCCAACGGCATCACTCCACAGAACACTTAACTCGAGGTAATTGGCACGTCTGTTTTTCTGGATAATTCTTCTTAACGCTCTTCTATCACAATCTGTAATCTTTCTTTTTTTACATAGCGGGGCTTTGCAGCGACTGAACTCGTCATTTTATATCTTCTAACTATATTTCTTACACTATACCGCGATATTTCTAATAAATTTGCAATTTCCGAGTTTGACTTCCCACAATTGAAAAATTTAATAATAAGTGAACGAATTTTGTCATCCATAACCTTTCCTCTGCCCATTTTTAAAGAACACAACTACTTTGAAGCTGTATCAAATGAATTCTGACAGCTATGAGTATTAGCAATAATTGTTTAATTGTTGTGGCGTCTGTTTTCCACGGACACCTTCGAATTGTAGGCTTACTTTGTAATGAATAAAAAGACGGGTTGATCCCCGTACTTGCAATATTTTGCTTCTTTGTTACACATTTGAGTGAAGACCAATAAAGTTGGGTGTTTTCTACTGCATAAGATTGAATATGCCCTATTAATTACTTTGAGACCTAAACACAGCTTGTAGTATTTATTATGTTTTGATGCTGACCAAAAAACTAAGATTTCAATGGGTGGGCCAACTGATATGGGAAGGGGCTCGTATTTTGGATGCCGAAAAGATACCACTTCGGACGTTTATATACGTATAAATCTATGGTACCAATACTTTAGCATCGGGCACAATCGAGTTTCAATTTATTCAATTATCTGACCACATAAGCTATGCCTATTTCATAAAATAAAATAAAATAATTTTTTTATAATACTAATAATAACAATGATATTAATGTATGTTTAATCTCTTCGATTTAGCATTTTTAACATTTAATATTTACCATTTAATATTTCATAATTCTACTTATTTTAGGTAATATTTGCTACAATTAGTAAATTTGAGCAAATATACAGTACGTAATAGACGATAATTATTATTATAAGAGATAGTAGATAGTATTATTCTTGATAGTTTAAGAGTATTAGAGCTAGAGAATTTGGAACGTAAAATATTTATAATTTCCCAATATAATACACCATATTAAAAAAAAAGTGAAAATATGGGTAAGTAGGTGTCTTGATTAATATGCCTATTAAAATACAAATCTTCCTATAAATTTAAATTAAATATAAAATTTATCTGGATTGGTAATTATATATTTTACCTTTTTAAATTTAGAGAATGTTGTTATGTTTCAAGTTTCAAGTGTTGAGACATATTTTTAGACGCATAGAGACATATAGAGACATATAATTGCATAATGTCAAATATCATAAAATAATTATATATTTCACCTCACTAGTGCGGTAAACAATGTCATTATGAAATTCAAATGAATGTCTTATCTTAACTTTGATATCTCAGAAAGTATTCGGAATTTTCCAAATTGCCACACAGTATTTTAATAAGCATCAAAATTCACAACTTTTCCATAATTTAGCCGCCCTCTACATACTCTAATAGCGTAATGCATATGGATTAATATTGTAAATTCTATCTTCAATAAATGTCACTATGTCATATTATCGACTAATATAAACAAGAAATGTAGTTATACCAGAACTATACTTATATATTATTTATGATATATTATTATATATTATTTAGGCCGTGTCTATTCAGCGGGCGCGATATAAAGGCGCACACTTGTTATTCCTTGAAGTTAAACACCTAACAATTTGTAATTTCACTTCAAGAAAAGTATGCATTCAAACAAATGAATAAAATAGCTAGAAGTTTTACAGTTAACATTACAGTTTACATTAACAGAAATTAACTTAGGGCGCGAAACCGAACCTAACCTAACCTGTTCGCCAATTTAAAAAAATCGCCCGACTAATAGACTTAATTTCTATATGCCTAGGTAGGTGAAAATGCATGACTAGATACGCCGATGAATAGACCCTGCCTATTATTTATCAATATAATTGATTAATCAGGCATACTTACCCACGTGTGTTCACTAACGTATAACGTATTTAAACGGCACAATTTGTATGAATATTCAAACTTAATACAACGTTGCCAAGTCATGGACGCATAATCATCTTAGAATAGATAGATAATACTCACATAGGATGTATACATGCGATTTTATCGCCACTGGTGTTAAAATCCCGAACGTTAAGATGTATATTAATTACCACTTTACACATCTTTCTGCGTCCTCCCCGAAAAAAGAAAACTGCTCTTACGCTTATATCAATTAATTTACAACAATTTCTTCTAGGGAACGCCAACGTAGATTACACATTGGTTTAGTCCTTAAATAACAGATGATGCATCAACTGATATTAAGCCCACTAAAACCAGTTAAACTTTCTGCGTCCGTATATGGACGCAGAAAGGTGGTGGACGCCGAATCATATGGAAATTGTATTAACAAGGACGCGAAATAGATAGAGGGATATATATATATATATATATATATATATATATATATATATATATATATATATATATATATATATATATATATATATATATATATATATATATATATATATATATATATATATATATATATATATATATATATATATATATATATGTATATATATATATATATATATATATATATATATATATATATATATATATATATATATATATATATATATGTATATATATATATATATATATATATATATATATATATATATATATATATATATATATATATATATATATATATATATATATATATTAGCTTTGAAATTCTTTGCTATTCATATTTATTTTGTGAAAAGTAATCTTGGGTTGGTAGCATTTCATTACATAGAAATAAGCAAATAGACGAGTAAGAAGGAAAACACACTTACCAGTGCTATATCTGGACACACATACGGAAATGAACCACTATACACACGAAAACGAACCACTTAGAAGTTGTACAAGTTCTTTCACCTTTCTTGAGGATCTTCAGAGCAGTATACGATTTATTTCATTGATCATCCATACTTAAATTTAAAATATTAATACTCCAACATTTGCAGTGACGTTTTATGACATTAGTTTTTGACGGAACTCATTCTTAGAATACACAAACCTATTGAAAAACAACTACTTTTTCCAACTATATGCGGGAAAATGTTGAATTATATATACAATAGAGTTCTGAAGCATTCAAAGAGGGAGTGATACAGAAATTGCTTGCTTAGTCAAAACTAAAATCAGTTGTTGGTTGTATGTATTAATTGTTTCTTCGAAAATTCTCGAGAAAAATCCAATTTTCACCCTGGATATATTTATTAGCTTTGTATGCCTAATGCTTTTATGTATAATATGTTCAAATAGAACAAATATAAATAGTAGACTAGGTTTGTGTATTCTAAGAATGAGTTCCGTCAAAAACTAATGTCATAAAACGTCACTGCAAGTGTTGGTGTATTGGTAATTTAAATTCAAGTATGAATGATCAATGAAATAAATCGTATACTGCTCTGAAGATCCTCAAGAAAGGTGAAAGAACTTGTACAACTTCTAAGTGGTTCGTTTTCATGTGTATAGTGGTTCATTTCCGTATGTGTGTCCAGATATAGCACTGGTAAGTGTGTTTTCTTTCTTATTCGTCTATTTGCTTATTTCTATGTAATGAAATGCTACAAACCCAAGATTACTTTTCACAAATATATATATATATATATATATATATATATATATATATATATATATATATATATATATATATATATATATATATATATATATATATATATATATATATATATATATATATATATATATATATATATATATATATATATATATATATATATATATATATATATATATATATATATATATATATATATATATATATATATATATATATATATATATATATATATATATATATATATATATATATATATATATATATATATATATATATATATATATATATATATATATATATATATATATATATATATATATATATATATATATATATATATATATATATATATATATATATATATATATATATATATATATATATATATATATATATATATATATATATATATATATATATATATATATATATATATATATATATATATATATATATATATATATATATATATATATATATATATATATATATATATATATATATATATATATATATATATATATATATATATATATATATATATATATATATATATATATATATATTAACAGTGTAATTGTTTTTATAATCAGCTTACAAAAGGTTCCGACCAAATAATCTTTGTGGTGCCGAAATTTCTAAGAAGAAATTTCTTTTGTTATGTATTTGTCTCGAACACGTGTGCCATTACTCCATGGATTACATTGTCACCAGGAAATTTTGGTCTCAGTTACTAAACACACTAGGCACCTATCATACATACATCCATCGTAAATCCATTTCAACACTGTCAAGATAGTTTTGCGATAGATCTTCCGTCCATATAACGAAAAAAATGCTCGGTCACTTGAGGTTCGTCATAAAGAGTTTACACTGTGTATATAACAGTGTATATAAATCTCTTTATATAGTAATTGTACCGGTGATGGCGACATACATAAATATACATACCTCGCAATTTAATGGCAACTCCACTCTGCCATCCCAAATATTTACATTATACCATAGTATAAACAATACTCGCTATACACAGGGGACTGACACGTGGCTGAAGACAGCACCATAATCAGATTCAGAAATCAACTTTTTACAGTTGACCAGTAAATTAGTGGACTAAAAGTTATATAATGTGTTAATTACGAATAAAATTGTAATGAACATATGGAGGGGCTCTAATAGATAATAAAAAATACAGTTGAGACATAATATCATTATTTTTGCATTAAAATAATATTATAAAAATTAATTAAATTAAGTTAAGTAATACGTAGGTACTTACCTATTATTATAACACACATAATGTCTAAGAGTACTAAAAGAAAATAATCTCTTTTTCATATTATAAATTTAGTATCTGGGTAATAATAAAATATAGATGATAATAATAAAATCATACGCTTACAAAAAAGGGGACGGTAGGGTGAAAATCACCCTAATAACATTGAAATTTTAAATACCACAGAATACCTACATCAAAAATGTTTGCTACCTCCCCGAATAATTTAGTATTTAGACTTTAATTAGTGCCAGTATTAACAAAATCATTTACAACAGATTTACAACAAAACAGGGGAAGGTAGGGTGAAAACCGCCCTATTAATATTGAAATTTAAAAATTCTACAAATCACACAAAAAAGTTTGTATCACCACCAATTTTGGTATATACACTTTAATTCGTGCCCTTAACAGGAAAACCAAACAGACTCACAAAAAAACAGGGGAAGGCAGGGTAAAAACCGCCCTAATAATATTGAAATTTAAAAATTCTACAAATCACACAAAAAATTTTGTATCACCTTTGAGTTTGACTCACAAACTTTTTTGTGTGATTTGTAGAATTTTTAAATTTCAATATTATTAGGGCGGTTTTCACCCTGCCTTCCCCTGTTTTCTTGTGAATATGTGGGATTTTTTTGTTAAGGGCACGAATTAGTGTGTAAATACTAATATCGGCGATGTAACAAACTTTTTTGTGTGAACTGTAGAATTTTAAATTTTCAATGTTATTGGGGCGGTTTTCACCATACCTTCCCCTGTTTTGTTGTAAATCTGTTGTAAATGATTTTCTTAATACTGGCACTAATTAAATACTAAATTATTCGGTGAGGTAGCAATCATTTTTGGGTATTCTGTGGTATTTCAAATTTCAATGTTATTAGGGTGATTTTCACCCTACCGTCCCCTTTTTTTGTAAGCGTATGATTTTATTATTATCATCTATATTTTATTATTACCCAGATACTAAATCTACCTTAACTTAATTTAATTAATTTTTATAATATTATTTTAGTGCAAAAATAATGATATTATGTCTCAGCTGTATTTTTCATTATCTATTAGAGCCCCTCCATACGTTCATTACAATTTTATTCGCAATTAACACATTATATAACTTTTAGTCCACTAATTTACTGGTCAACTGTAAAAAGTTGATTTCTGAATCTGATTCTGGTGCTGTCTTCAGCCACGTGGGACTGACTGGGTTGGATTGGCCTTGGTGGCTATGTAGCCCAGTGTGGCTTAAGTATTTGGTACAGATGGTAGAGTAGAATTGCTTAGAGAAGATAACATGCATGTCAACCTGCACACAGGCCGATATCGCTACCTATTGGTACATATCTATCGATAACTATCTATCGTTAACTCCTACCGATACGATTTAATTTACATGGCACTGGTGGACCTACGACAATCACATGCGATGCGTGAAGCCGTTCCGTATATTATTTATAAGCAATTTATTCTACTACCGCTAGATCTTATTATAAGTTCTTTGCTATTCATATTTGTTTTGCGAAAAGAAATCTTGGGTTTGTAGCAATTCATTCCTAGAGAAATAAGCAAATAGATGACAAATAAGGAAGACACACTTTAATTTAAAGAACACTCTTGAACCCAAGGGCGTACCCAGCCAGGGGCAGGGGGGCTGCTTAACCCCCCCCCCTAGACCCTAAAAACGTAAAAATCATACACCTAAAGTAAATAAAATGATGAAAAAAATAAAAATAAACCACTACTGTTCTACAAATTTAAAAATATGACCGCGGAAATCGAACTACTTCTCAGCGAAACCGGCGTTTTTTACCCCATCATAAGATAAGATTTGATTTTGATGACAATCCCGTGTACGGCCACTGTAGAACGATCTTTTAGTACTCTTCGAAGAGTAAAGACCTGGTTGAGAAGTACTATGGGAGAGGAAAGGTTGACGGGATTATGTTTGATGAGTGTGCATCGAAATTTAATTAAAGAAAATCGGGAGCAATTAGAAAAAAAAGTTTTAAACGATTTTGTTGCAAATCCAAGAACTGTTATTGAAATAAAATTTTTGCTACTTATAGGTATATAATATGTATATTAATATTTTAATAACTACTAAAAAGAAAAGAAAACAAGTGTGCTTTTTTTATTCGTCTGCCCAGGGGCGGCGAGTATGAGGATGGAAGCGGTCGGCTGCACCCAATGATGTAGTTTATGGGGTGCATTGCCCCCCCCTACTTCAGCTCCTGGGTCCCTTGCCCAGGACGCCCTTGCTTGAACCTATGCTTATTAAGTTAGCTGTGGTTTCTGATCATAAAAGTACAGATCAGGCAGACCTTAGGGTTTAGCAGTTTAGTAGTGCAAGTTAATCGCATGGACTGGGGAAAAAAGGCTATAATAATTATGGAACATGCAGGAGACAAGTTGTAACAAATAGAAAGAAAGAAATTTGTTTGAGAAATATATTCAGAGATAAAATAAATTATCTCAAAATTAACCATTATCCTTCTTTAGAGCTAGGACAAGACTTACTTAGGGCCTACCCTGCTCAGCCTAAATAGACACTTCACACTGCTACAATCGGGGGGGTGTACCACTTATTAGGCATACATTCGGCTAAAATATTTTAAAATTTACTACATTTAAACGACCCTAGCACTGCACTGATTTCAATAATAATGCCACAGAATTAAGTGAATTAGGTACTTACCTCAAAATAATTGTAATAATAAATGATAATTAAAATGACTAATTTATAGTGAATAATTAACTGATGTACAGCTTGTTAGTTTTTTTATTACACATCTCTAGTAAGATCCTTTCAGTCATAGTAATAAATCATTACAAAATTTTAGGATGAGCATAACATAATATATAGCACCAAGATTATAGTAACAATTTAGAATTCTAGTTCATATTTGAGTAAATATAATAAAAATATGGAAATAACACAACACCAATAAACGTAAAAATTATCATATGACCAGAGACATGACATATTCACATTCATATATCATTGATATGACCTTAAATTCATATGATTTTATTATTTGTGATATACATAGATTGATGCTGGCCATACAGACTGATACCCTGAAAAGTGAGTGGAGACTATGGAGAGCCTCTCTGTCTTGATATATTTAAAATAAATAGGTATATTCTCATCTAATGCATTATAAATGTTATGTGAAATCGTGGCATGGTCAGCTGTATCTATTGCTAATAAGCTTGTCATGGTAATTAACGGGTCTAATTAACGGGTCCTATAAACGTGGACATCAGATAATAAAATACTGCAACTATCTCAACTATTTAAGAAATATATATTTAAAATATAACAATAAAAATTTGTGCAACAATTTACATATAATAGTATTCGTAAAGCAGCCATATAAGATAAAAAGGTTTACATACAGAATGCAGAATACATACATTTTAAATAAATATAACCATATGTAAGACTAACTATATTTATACATACAACCTAGCTGAGTCATAAAATGTACAGTTTAAATAAATACAAATAAATAATCTCAAATATAACAATATTAATTTAATTTAATAACGATAGCCACAAAATCTTTAGAAATACAATCTATAGTTGTATGAATTTCCTTAAGGATAGATATTATTAATTCTATATGCCCATATTCTTGTACTTTTATCATAATTGATGAGTGTGTATTGCCGAGGCGAACGTTGCTGTTGGGATTTTTAGATATGCGATCTTAATATAAGGCAGCACACAGTCATAAATTAAATATTATATACTCTCCACTACATTTTAAAATATGAGTTAATTTCAATTAACATAATATATTCCTAAGGAAACTCAAAGTATAACAGCCAGGAAAATATAAACAGATATATGTTTCAACAGTTTTGTCACAAACTAGCTACCTTGTGGTAATAAGTCTCTTTGCTTAAACTTTGCAATGTTGCAGAAAATGTGCCGTGACAATGGGTGCAGAAGGCAGAGGCAGTTTTACATCAATGGAAAGTTCCTAAAGTCACACGTTTTATTTTCATTCATATATTCATCCATTTTTGGATGTTTGTTGATTGTGTTTTGATATTAATTGAACTGAGTTTTCGAAGACTAATATTAATAAAAATATATCAATGCCATTAACGCCCATTGTTAATCACGTTGGCTCACTAAGTCCAACCCACCACTGCAATGTTTCAGTGAATGTAGTTAAGTATATATATATTTTTAAATATGTACAGTTTTCGGATATGCAGGCAATAAAAAGTTTATGCAGAAATATGTAGTGCTCTATATTTTATATCATCATTATATTTTCAAAAATTATATTATTTTAGATCGTACTTTCATTATGAAATGTGCACCATATATTTAAGATAAATATGTAGGTAAATATTTGTGGATGCTACGCAATCCAAATTGGCTGCTAAACAACTAAAACAAATTAACTAACTAAATTAAAACAAACCAACAAAATATTGTCCACATAGACTATTGTTTCGTTCTATCGTTTAACCGTTCTTTACTACTAAACATTAGGTTTGGCAGTGAATATAGGAAGAAAATATAAAACCATCTAATGTATATTATGATAACCCACTGCCAGATTTGCTAAAGTAGGCTAAAATTAAAACTATTGTCAACATGGCTCTGCCCACGTTTGTTCTAAGGTTCAGTTCTGCTAGAAGTTACTTTAATTGTTGGTTCTGAACAAAACTTGTCATTCTAATTGTAAATGTTATTACTACTAATAATTGTAATTTAGATTAACTAGTGTATTTTTGTGGCTTTGGTATTACTGTTTGATTTTACTGTTCAGCTTCTGAAGAAACTGACGATTCTTCTATTTGGTGATAAATAGACATTGGATTATATGCATTTAAAAATGCTTATAACTCGCTTTTCACCACGTTATTACATATTATAACACTTTTTCATTTATAATGCATAATTCTACATAAATGAGGGAAGAGGGTAAAGGGATTGCATGGAGTGTGACAGTATTTAGTCTGGAAATACATTTACTTTTAAATTTGTGGTTATAGTACCAACCTTTTTACTTTACTCCAGAATACATGGGTATTGGGCCCAGGGCCCAAAGCTAGTCAGCAACCAATAAAATATGCTACTTTTTTTTGTATATTCACATTCGTTTATCGCCATTTAATAGATCTTCAAAACACACTTTTCAATTTTTGTTTTTATGGAATAATATCATATTATGATGCTACTGCATCGAAAAGTTTACAGATTTTATATCAGCCAATTAGAAGCTTTGTATTTGTTTGGTTACCATAGCAGCAGACGATTTCCGGAAATTATCTCTCCTCCATCAAACAGAAGGAGGTGAATACAGAGGAAATTTTTTGACAGCCAAAACTTTGATCTCGATTTACATAGGCACCTACATACGAGAAACTGAGTTGGAGTTCACAGCATTTGTACGTATTTGGTCACGCTTTTATATATGAGAAATTTGGATACAATCATACATATTGCATGAAATAAGTTATAATTTGCTCTAGTTATTCTTATTATGTACATTTAATTGTCTGTAAACTTCTAGTTTCTCTGATATTGATGTTAAATCTGATACAAATAAATAAAAAAAATATGTTTTGGTGACATTTCTTGAAAGTCTTGATCAGATCTACAAACTAAAGAGACACAGAACATAAACAGCCATAAGTGCGGCTAGAGTTCAATATATTTATAGATATTGGGATTGGGCCATTTATATAAATCTTAGTTTTGGCAAACTAGTAAATTTAGTATATCACTGATAATAATATATTAATTTGACAACTACTGTTTCCATCGATGAGACTAATTCAAAACTGTTGTTGTTTTCTCATAGATGGCATCCCAGTTTATAAGTCATAATAAGGGACATTTGAGATAACTGTTTAGATAAATAATGGTCTTTAAAATAACAAAAAAATTATTGCTGTAACCTACAGATTAATAATAAAAAATAGTAATTTGATGAAAAAATATTTAAGAACATAATAGCAAAACTTGCATTGGAACTAGATATACAATATACAATGATCCTTAAAACTACTCCACACAGCATTTAGGACAAATCTTTTGAAACAAGATACCTAGAATAAACATGTATGTCATCATATCGGTAATTAATGTATTATAATTTTATGCAACTATTAATATTATTAATAGTAGATCATACCAGTATTTTTGGGTTTTTATAGGATTAAAATGTCCTATTAATACAATTTATAATTTAATATATTAAATCAGTTGAAACTTGACCATGTTTGTCAAATGTATGCTATATTAACTATAACAGTTAAAAGCAATAACATCTTTAAAATCTTCTTCATAACAGATGATTTTTTTAACTTCGAAATTATTAACATAATACAGGTTGTTTGAGGCTCAGCGTCTTAAAGGGCATCATACATATTAGCAGGTACCATAAGAGAACATATTTGTTAATGTGCAGTGAGTACATAGATTAATAAATTACTTCAAAAATATGGCAGTTATGGCACCTGTCATATGACATGCTTTATTCTTATAATTGTGATAATATAGCAAACTATGCCTTCAACAACCCATATATAAAAGCCGTGCTTTAGTTTAGTTAAAAAAATTTGAATCACAATCGGCGATATTAGATCAATGATTACCAAATCCAGTTCAAAAAAGATGTTGTCGAAATTGGGTAAAAGAACAGCTGTTATGTTTCTCAAAAAGCTCTTGTGTAAACATAAATCTGCAAATTAATAATATCTTAATTTTTTCCATATTTTTTACATGTTCACATAAATAACTTATATACACGTGTCTGAAATCCGCTTTTGTTACAAGAATGTGAAATATTTCACCATTTACGCTCGTTCAGTATATCACATGAACATAAATACGTCAGTTTGACTAATGTTTAAGGTTATGTTTCTAATTTAATCTGAAGAGGATCGTATCACACTAAAATACGTCTCAAAAGAAGAATGCCGATCGTGATGCCGATTCCGAATGTGATCCAAACTGATCTTAAGAGTCCAATAGCAAAAGAACAACGTACTTGAAATCAATGCAATATTATTCATTGAGATTACAAGCTTGCGAAAGCAGGCAGCTATTATATATACATGTTGCGGCTGGTTTTCTAGCCTCAGCTTGTATTATGGATTACTTTCTTAAAATCTTCCTTTGGTCTAAATTTCAAAATAACTAAAAACCTATAAACTAAAAGCGATATATAACAATTGTTAAATTTTAGTACCAGATAGTACAAAAATATACATGGAATACCTATTAGGTATAATTGTATACATTGTAACAATAGTTACAGCTTTGTAAATATTTAAAATATCTCAAATTCAGCAGCAGTAGCTGGAACTTAAGGGAGACAAAATGTAATAATAAGTATATAAGTAAATAGAAATATACTCATTAAATCATATTTATCATATTCCATTAAATTTATTTACTACTGATAATATTATTAAGAAAATTGTATGGTACCTCCTGTTCTAGTAATAGTTGATAGTCAAAAATAGACACTAATATGAGCGCCATCCCAGTGAATTTAAGTGTGTTAATTATTAATTCCAAAACATTATACAGGGCGTCCAGTTTTTTAACAAAAAAAGTTGTGATTCTTTATTTTTTTCGTAAATATCAAGATATCCAAGATATCTTTGGTCGTTTCTGAAATATCCCGGAAAAACTGAATACCTAATTCAAAATTTTTAAATCACTTGTATATTATGAAAACTGGTACCTGATACCTTGGCATTTTTGAAGG
>CAXKVY010000842.1:0-65962 GCA_964058915.1 Tetropium fuscum | reverse complement strand
ATAGGTATCTACAGACGGGAAACTTTATTAGGCGGCAAGGCTCTGGCAGAAGGAGAATGACCACTCAAGCTGATGATCACTTTGTCATTATGAGTTCTTTAAGAGATCGAAGAGCTACTGCTGTGTATCTAAAAAATGACTTGCAAATGGTACGTCGAGTAAGTGTAAGTGAAAGAACGATACGTAGAAGATTGTTAGAAGCAGGATTGCATTCACGAAGGCCAGCAGTATGTCCAAAATTGCTTCCTCGGCATCGACAACACCGACTGAGATTTGCAAGAGCGCATGCTGACTGGACTGTAGAACAGTGGGGAAACGTACTATTCACAGATGAATCCAGGGTTTGTTTAAGGTCGCCGGATGGTCGTGAACGGGTATACAGACGTAGAAATGAAAGATATGCAGACTGCACCATATCTGAGCGACTGCAATATTACGGTGGTTCAGTCATGGTTTGGGCGGGTATTTCTACCGATGCACGTACTGACCTTGTATTTGTTGAAAATGGAGCACTAACCGCCCACCGTTACATTGAGGAAATCCTACAAGAAATTGTTGTTCCATTTGCTCCTTTCATTGGGAACCAATTTACATTAATGCATGATAATGCTAGACCTCACGTTGCACGGGTAGTGAGCGAATATCTGGATGAGGTTGGACTTCCAAGATTGGACTGGCCCGCATGTAGCCCGGATCTCAACCCAATCGAACATCTTTGGGATGTTCTTAAAAGAGCACTCCGTCGCCGTCCTGTGCAACCACTAACCTTGCAAGACTTACGGCTGGCGCTGACAGAAGAATATCAGGTTATTCCTCAAGACAGAATAAGTAATCTTATTAATTCGATGCCACGAAGAATGCAAGCTGTCATTGCTGCGAGAGGTCATACACGTTATTAAAATTTGTCTTTGTTAATTAATTTTGTGATATACCTAGTGGATGTTTTTGTTAATAAAAATAAGCTTGAAATCAGCGTTTCATTTAAAATTTTGCTGCTCGCAGAAGAAATGAGATAATGGGATGAATCAAAAAACAAAATGTTTACAATACGTCTAAGATGGCAGCAAACAGTTTGTAAACAAAATTATTCGCCTCAATTTTTCCACAGGGTGTTTTGAGTTTACGACAAAAAACAACACTTTGATTTACCCCTGTATAATATTGCCTGGACGAAAAATATGACTTATTACAATAATTAAAAAGACACACAATGAACTGATCTACAGACTGGTAAAAAATTTATGAAAATCAGATGAAAAATAAAAAAAGTTATAAAACATCAAAATTGGGCAAAATTTTAGGGTGACGGAATTTTGTGCCGGGGAGTGTATATATATATATATATATATATATATATAGATATATATATATATATATATATATATATATATATATATATATATATATATATATATATATATATATATATATTAGCTTTGAGGTATATAAAATCAAAGATATTAGCTTTGAAGTTCTGTGCTATTCATATTTGTTTTGTGAAAAGTAATCTTGGGTTTGTATAGCATTTCATTACATATTCTAAGAATTTGAGTTCCGTTAAAAACTAATGTCATAAAACGTCACTGCAAGTGTTGGAGTATTAATATTTAAATTCAAGTATAAATGATCAATGAAACAAATCGTACACTGCTCTGAAGATCCTCAATAAAGGCGAAAGAACTTGTACAACTTCCATATATATATATATATATATATATATATATATATATATATATATATATATATATATATATATATATATATATATATATATGTAATGAAATGCTACAAACCCAAGATTACTTTTCACAAAATAAATATGAATAGCAAAGAATTTCAAAGCTAATAAATATATCCAGGGTGAAAATTGGATTTTTTTCGAGAATTTTCGAAGAAACAATTAATACATACAACCAACAAATGATTTTAGTTTTGACTAAGCAAGCAATTTCTGTATCACTCCCTCTTTGAATGCTTCAGAACTCTATTGTATATATAATTCAATATTTTCCCGCATATAGTTGGAAAAAGTAGTTATTTTTCAATAGGTTCAACAAGATTTTATGCATTTTAAAGTTTAACATCTTCTGGATAACTGTATGCCTAATGCTTTTATATATAATATGTTCAAATAGAACAAATATAAATAGTAGACTAGGTTTGTGTATTCTCAGAATGAGTTCCGTCAAAAACTAATGTCATAAAACGTCACTGCAAGTGTTGGTGTATTGGTAATTTAAATTCAAGTATGAATGATCAATGAAATAAATCGTATACTGCTCTGAAGATCCTCAAGAAAGGTGAAAGAACTTGTACAACTTCTAAGTGGTTCGTTTTCATATGCATAGTGATTCATTTCCGTATGTGTGTCCAGATATAGTACTGGTAAGTGTGTTTTCTTTCTTATTCGTCTAGTTGCTTATTTCTATGTAATGAAATGCTACAAACCCAAGATTACTTTTCACGAAATAAATATGAATAGCAAAGAATTTCAAAGCTAATATATATATATATATATATATATATATATATATATATATATATATATATATATATATATATATATATATATATATATATATATATATATATATATATATATATATATATATATATATATATATATATATATATATATATATATATATATATATATATATATATATATATATATATATATATATATATATATATATATATATATATATATATATATATATATATATATATATATATATATATATATATATATATATACCTCTAATATACTCGTATACATATTACATATATTATTTATAAAATGTATTAATAAATAAAGGATAACATATTAATAACATTAATATACATATCACATACATATACTATTTACCTATGTAACATTTTTTATTACAACAATTGAGGTAAAATCAAATTGAATTAACAAGTGCTCCGCTCAAGAAGGAGCATGTTGACAAACTCACGACCATTACGAGTATAATCAGAAAAATGGATATTTTCCTTTCGTCCGGCTCACATACGCTGAAAATAATACAATTTATTTGTTAATTTAGAAAGAACAATAAGCACTAATGTGATACAATCTTACCTCGGTATTTCTAGTACACAAATGTTAACTAAGTAGCCACTGGTGAATGCAAATATAATAACTAAGATTATATAAAGGTAGTCTTCTCTGAAGACGACGGGCAGGTGATTCCGTGGCTGTATGTTGCAGAACATTAGCAATGGTATAAATAATAAACGTATAACAGCTGCTATTAAAGTTGCATTGATATTGCTAAACTGAAAAATAGAGCTTTTATTAAGTTTTATTACTATAGCCTCTATAGTAAGCCTGATCTAAGCTCATGTTAAAAATGGGTGGATGCTGCGGTCTTACCTTCATCCATCGCAATGAACATTCTCGGCCAATAAAGTCAAAAGAGCTGTATAATAGGAAGGTACACACTGGTACAAAGAAGACCTCTGAAAAATTTAACAGTATATTAATAATAATGACATTAAAATACCGTCAAATGCCCTAACTTTGGACACTGGCTTAAGTTCGGACAATTCATAGGCGCTACATGAATGTCCCGCGCCATCTATGACCAATGGAAAATGTTAAACCGATAGAAACACGTTCGCTACGATTGCAGAACTTTCTCAACGCGCAAACGAATCAGACTTTTCCAGAATAATTTCAACGTAGTTATTCGTCGGATAAAAATTTACCCTTAAAGACGTGTTTTGTGTGTGTTCTCACACTTTTCTCGTATGTATTGATAATTTTGTTTATTAGGTCTAAAACTAAGTACATGTTTATTTGTTAGTAGGGTATAACTAAATTTCAACAATATTATTACTAACTGTATTCGTTTGCAGTTTTTTTTATTTAATAGTTTTTAGAAAATTGATACAGTAGTTTTAGAGAATTTTATGCTCTGGTAATAACTTGCTAATGCATTGCTCTGGTACTAATTTCAAATATATGTAGTCAGATTTTAGTTTTATATGATTTTAACAAATTTGAATCATAAATTTCTTTTTTCAAAATTTCCGAATTTAGGATCAATTTTTCGATATAGAATTTAATAGCTATTTTTTATTATTATTAGCTTTAAACTTGCATATTTATTCGTAAATAAGATTGAAGCAAACTGTAATAATGGTAATTGATTGCAATAGTTTTGTATTTTTTTTATAATCCAATGTTTTTTAGAAAAATTTAGTAAACAAATCCTAATTTCGGACTGTTCAAATTTAAGACACATATTGAGTTTAATATTTTTTTGTTACAGGCTAGCTATGACATCTGCAAAGATAAAGAAGCCACGAACAAAGTATACCTGTTATAATAAAGAATTTTTATACTCTGCTATTAGTGACGTAGCTAATAGAAGCTCTCTAATATAGCTCTCTGTCAGAGATGCAGCAAAAGAATCCGATATCTACGAAATTCACAATTTCGGACAAATCTCGGGGAGCTCATGCATCTCATAATGGTCACAAAAAAGACGAGGATTATTTAACAAATGTAATCATTACTGCAGCCAACTGGGGATACCCTATAGGTATACAACCGAGACTTGAGACAAGTTGTTAAAGGTTTTTTAGATCGCAAAGGTAAAATCGAAAAGATATTTAAAAACCATTGTCCAGGTAGAAAGTGGCTTAGAAAATGTATTACCCGACATACGAATGTTTTGTCTGTTCGCCTAAGCTAAAACATCAAGCGCCAAAGAGGTGCTGTTTCCCCAGAAGTTATCGGGGCCTATTTTGACAATTTAAATGAAAGTTTGCAGGATATGCCAATGGCCTTTGTTGTAAATTACGACGAGACAAACATGATAGACGACCCTGGTCAAAAAAGAGTTACAGTATGGAGAGGAGCAAAACATGTTGATATGATATTGGACTCATCTAAAACTAGCACCTCTGTCATGTTTGCGATCTCAGTGTCAGGGAACGACTGTCTGTTTATATTGTATACAAGGCACAGCATTTGAACAATTCTTGGACTAACAATGGTCCCGCCGGTACTCTTTATAATAGGAGCTCAAGCGGCTGGTTTGACTCTTTTATATTTGAGGATTGGTTCGACAAAGTTGTTTTGCCTTTCTTTAGAAAGAAAGAAGGCAAAAAGATGTTAATTCGGGATAATTTGGTAACCCACATTTCTTTAAATGTAGGTATCAAGAAATGTGAAGAGAGTGGCATAAAATTCATTTTTCTCCCTGCCAATTCCACACACCTTTGCCAGCCGCTTGATGTTTCTTATTTTCGACCATTAAAAGCAGCCTGGAAAAGCACTTTATTTGAGTGGAAAAAAACGCCATCGCGAAGAGTTTTATCAAAAGAATTCTATTGCTGCTAATGAAAAACACAATATAGTGTGGGGTTTATGAGCTTGTGGTATTGTTCCCTTAGCTACAACCCAGGTACTCAAGAGATCACCAAGCGGGAATCATGTAACGGCGGAGAGTGATCGTGAGTGGTTTCAAGCTATTCAAGATCATCTGCAAAATATTAGACAAGAAGACACAGTTCCAAAACGTCAAAGAAGAAAACGGTTGGTAACTCAACCCGGAAAGGTAGTCACGGCAGATGAAATAACTAATGAAAGAGAACCAACAGCAGAAAATATGGTTATTAAAAATGAACTTTTGAAAGATATTGTGCTGAATTTAGAAATCTATGAAATAAGATATGATAATACAAGTGTCCAGATCAATGTAAAGAATGACAATAAAGAAGCGACCGACGTTTAAAAAAACTTCAAAATATGTAAATTAATAACAATTGGTTAAGAGATAAATTACGCGCCAACGTAACTAAATGGAAGTAAACAGAAATATCAAAAATCTTACTCGTTTGTACTTACATTTAATGTTTGGCCGCTAGGGGGCGAACGGAAGGCTGAAACAGCTAATACCGTGTTACGGAGTAACTGGAAATGTCTCGGACTTGACGTCACAGTCGCCTGCGCGCTGACATACCGTTGTGTGTGTATCGTGGATGATGTTCTTTTTGTCTTAATTGTAGTTCCTTGCTCTACTAAAGTCCTTTTGGCCACTTATTTTCTATTGGGATTTTTGGCTTACAGAGTAATTAATTGTAATGAGTTTTTTAAACATTATGTTCATTTGTCTCAGGATTTGTCTCAGGTCAACCTACAATGCTCTTGCTACTTTGCCCATTGTAAATCGGGCTCACTAAGCATAGAAAGTATAAATATTAATATAGAAGGAAATGTAACATCAATAACCAAAGGTTTGTAACATCAATAACATGGCGTCATAAGTTAGATAGGCTTTCAATGTAAAAGATGGCGCACATTATCCCAACTCTGTTATTTTGGGTTGGTTGGTAATGCAGTTTGCACTTTGTTTATACGTCTTTGACGTTTGTGGTTTGTGAATTCGAACTCGTTTTAACGTTTTCTTCCGTTATCTTGTGAATATTGTACATTGTAAATTGTAAAGCCTTTTTATACTTTATTGAAATTTAATGTAGATCATTTTTGTATATAGGTTGACATTTGCGCCAGGCCTCGTAGTAGTTTACTAAAAAAAGAGGGTATGGAACCATTTGGCATTGAAGAGAACTTTTTTATGTTTATTTTATTGTGCTGGTTTTACTGTACTATTAGGTACCTACTTGATTTTATATCTTTGCAAATATCAATATTTGAAAAATACTAGAATACAAAATAAAATAATAATTAAGGAGAAATTTTTTATTTGTAGTACCTACCTATTGTAATATTTGCAGCATTATAAATGTTTGTTATTATAATTTGGATATTTTGCCATAGTCGGAAGAAAGGAAACACTAGAAAAATAAACCCTTGTACCGATTGGGACAATCAAGCGTCAATACTGAGAACTTTTTCCTAATACTGAGTTACGTCAGAGACTTATGCATCTACCTGTATAAGTTTGGTTAAGTACTGGAAAAACAAATACACGTCACAAGAACACTGACGTTTCTGAAACCTCTCTCATTTCGTTATCAAAGATGAAGTGAATTAGAAAAGTCATGAATATTAGTTTTCCGTTATATTTTCTATTTAAATAAATAATACACAAAGCATCTATCATTCTGTTTTTGTGATTACGTATTGTGTATTTGGTTTTAGTTGCTTACTCATTAGGATTTTGTTACTTTATTGTACTCAAGGCTAAGGAAGAATAGGTATCTTAGGAGGTGGTGGAAAGAAGAAGTAGAAGAAGTAGTAGTAAGCTTCCAAAACGTTACGTGGCGCTGTTTCGTGAGTCTAAGACAATACCAAGATTACCAAGGACATTTCATTATATGTTAGCAGTATTATTTTCTATGCTCACTAAGTCCAACCGAACAAGTTTAAGGGAATATAGTTTTAAATTCCATTTTGGCAACTAGCTTAATTTCTTAAAATTGCATGAGAATTTAGAGTATAGCACTTACTTCAAGATAACCACATACTTTATTTTTTGTAAATTGTATCAAAATATCTTACCACTCCATTTACCATGCCCTTGAGATTCGATCAGCGACAGCATCCCCGGATACACCATCACCGAACTCCCCGCTGTCAAAACCATCGTTACCATAATAGGCATAAGCTTATATGCAACCTTCTTAACCTTGCTAATGTCAAGTTTTACCTTTTCCTCCTCTTCTTCCTCTTTTTGCAACTGCTCTTGGAAATAGTCCACCTTGCTCAACACAGTCAAATAAAGTATGTGAATAGTTAAGATAAAAACGGCGCCTATGGAGAAGTATATAAAAGCACTGACGTCAGAAGAAGAACCTATTAGTAGGGTCATGATCTGTACTAAGGCAGCTAAGATGCCACAGATGGCCTGGCCTGCGAGTTGTGCCGTGAGGTAGGCCGGTGGAAACTTGGAGGCGAGCTGAAATACTGAAATAAGGAAGCATCCGCCAGATGCTACACAAACAGCATTAAAATTCGGTATTCACGAATCGTTACAGTTATACAAAAAATTGGTTTACTTACCATTCAATAGACCTCCAATTATCAAACTTATTACAAAGAATACATTCTGCCCTAAAAATAGAAAAATATTGTGATATGAGAAACTTAATACAGAAAAGATCAGTGTAGTTTTTATAAGCACGGTGGGCGCTGGATACTGAGTTAATACTGTTATATTATATAATGTTATGTTATATTATATAATATATAATGTTATGCCTAAGGTAGATTATACTCTTGGTCAGCCAACGATATCTTAAACCTAACTAAATTGACACCTTAGGAACTTCAGATCTCTTATGTTGGTCAGACCCTCAATTACACTTGGCCAGCAGTGTAATAGGTTGGAATAATTCAAAATTTTACTAATATTAATTTTCGATTCATAAAATATATCTTCTGAATAATATGGAACATCAAAATACGGTTTTCAGGACGTTTTCGGAAATTTCATTGGTAATAAATGGCCTGAATATCATGTTTCTATCGTGCTCAAAAAAGGAATTTCATTCTCACCGAGAATTTAGAAAATCCAAAATCGAGATAAAATTTTTATACCAGGGTAGCCTATGGACCCATTATTTTTGAATATACAGGGGTTTTATTGAAATTAGGACATTTTTTGGAAATGCGTGTCTTACTGTTTAAAAACCAAGTAAGTAATGAATTTTTTTTCTTATTTTCAAAAGGGCTTGCAAGCCTCTAACTGTATCAGTAGCTAGAATTCTCATTTCTTATACAGGGTGCCTGAGAAAACATTTAATTAGCATGAGCCATAGTCTGTGATGTAAATAAGTTGTGTGCAAAACTCTGTACAATTAAAATGACTGAGAATTATAAGATTTTAAATCTGTGAACCTTAGACAAATATCTCGAAACGGTTTTTTATTTTTCTTGATCGGATGAGTATTCGTTCCTATTCGAAGCGTCATTTTGCTCGACGCGACGTCTTGCTCTAGAAAAATTGTACATTTAAGGTAATAGGATTACAAAGTGGCATAAAATCAAAAGTAATCCTTGATTCTTTTAATACGTAAATTTAATTTCCAATCAAAATTGATACAAAATTTATTTTTTTTTTGATAGTCCCTACACTTTAAATTTTTTCATGTCACTTACACTTTCACACAGCCCCTACACTTTCATGTCATAAGTAGGATAAATACACGATTTAATTCTTGTAGACTACTTACCTTAAGTTGTTGCGATCCGATCGTGCGATTTGAGACTAAAACTCTTGTTTGGTTTCAAAAGAATCATTATTCTCAAACTTTGAATCCTATTCCTAAGAACATTTCTTATCAAAATCTCTTCCTCTCAAGCTCCAATAATATTTTTTCGCCCTCCATGGTACAAAGGTTAACATCACCTGTTTCATCAAACCTATATTTTATTTGTGAACCATACTTTGGCTAACGCCGTATATCCTATCCGTGGTGACTTGATTGTTACACTACTTAGCCCCCAGTTAATTAGTTACTACCGCAGGATTTTTAAATGTTTTATATAGGAATTTACCGTGGAATTACAACGAAATTGTAATTGTGATAATACTCATCCGATCAAGAAAAATAAAAAAACGGTTTCGAGCTATTTGTCTAAGGTTTACCTTCACAGATTTAAAATCTTTAAATTATTGTTCGTTTTAATTATACAGGGTTTTGCACACAGCTTATTTAAATTTACAGACTTTTTGTGACACATGCTTATCAAATTAGTATTTTTCCAGGCACCCTGTATGATAAATGGCAATTCTAGCTACTGAGACAGTTAGAGTTAGAGGCATGCGTAAAAAAAAGAAATATATGAAAAAATCATATGAAAAATGCAATTTTCCATATGACGGGTAAGCGTCCAGCGGGTTAGTACCCGCTTTCTTTTGTTGTCATAAGGATCCAAAAGGCGTGCTGGGTGAAATCGGAGAAAATAAACTGCTACCACCTTCCGGTCTATATCGTGTTTTCCTGAATTATCATATCAAGCAAATATTTTTTATATTATAAAACATTATTACAAGAATTAGAATCTTACGGGTCATCTGGAGCTATACCCGAAGAGGTCCTGAGTTAAAATTTTGAATTATTCCAACCTATTGGCTAACGGTGTATTTTTATTTTTATTTAACCTATCACCTTTCCTAGATGTTTTGGTATATATCCTATATCCAATATTTATATTCACAATGGAGACGCAACGAAAACATAGCGGAATTACCAAAACACGATAGAATATCAAAAAAATGGTAAAATAAAACCCAAACTGTCAGATGAAATGACAATAAAGACCGCGCGCGATCGTAATAATAAACAGAAAATATGTTTTTATCAAAGTTTGGTCTGCTGTGTTAAAGTCGCGATATTATCTGTCAAAATCGGTCTCAAATAAATAAAAATACTATACGAATTCAAAAGCAGATAATCAACTAAAACCATACTTACATGAATCTGTGTCTATCTTGATAAAAATCAAAGTGATGATGAATAGTAATAACATAGCAGACAGAGATGCTACGATTCTCCTTTGAAGAGAAATCCGTCTTGGATTTACCACAGTCAGAATTAGAAATCCGACCATGCAGACATTGGCAACTATAGTGTAGGACGACGTGAAGTTCTTCTGTAACTGGGTTTTCTCGGTAGTGCGGGTGAAGTTGGCATCCACGGCGCCGGAGGCGGTTGGGTCTCGAAATTTGTACATCCAGTACTGAAAATATTATTACAGCATTGAACGATTTATTACTAAAAATATTTCGCAGTAAATATCAAGTATTTGTTATATCTTAATATAACAATACTTGAATAAAACCCATTGCAAAACCGAAATTAAGTTAAAATATTTAAAATTTAGTACAAAGGAAATACCATCGAGTGGGAGAAGCCTGATGTTAAATAATGTTACAAATAATGGTACCACTACTTATAAACATACCCGTATTATTGGTCCTGATGGATGCGATCGATTAATTTTAAAATAAAGGGAGAAATTTTACAATTGAAGTTATGGAACTCTTAGTAACAATCATAACTATAGGAATACCCGAGGAAATTTATTGCGACAATGGCACTAAATTCGGAAGTCATATTTTTTTTATTTTTATAGGTTACATTCAAGCAGTCTTATTATCATATATACATTATTAAATATGAAATATTACTAAAATAGGCAACATTTGTCATCACATTACATTGTTGCCCACAGTCGTTATGATTGTAAGAGATCGAGTGTCAAACACTATTTTTTTTATAAAGCTCGTGCATACTGAGATTAGATGTTGTCTCTCTTTATAATAATAAGTCTCACTTACATATATATTGATACAGGCAGCGGGAGAATATACATAATAATGGCAATTGAAAAAAATCGAAATGGACAAAATTTATTCTTGCTGGTTTTAACAAACATTTTGAAAATATTGAAAATAATAATTTATAGCTGTTATGTGCAATAATTTTATTATTTTGATTTAATATTAGTCATGTCTAGCACGATATAGTTACACATAGTTCTCGATGACTGTAAAACAATAGCAGGTACCTAGTTAATTTAAATTTAAAACTTACGTCATTTGCGGTAATGTAAAAATTTTGCGGCACATGCGTCAGCGTTCCCAAAGCGTAAAAAAACAAAAATATCAACTTGGAGTCTTTCGAAGGCACACTCGTTACGTCACCGAACATTTTCGAGCCCTTCATGCTCACAATTTTCTGTAAATTTAAAGTAAAGTAATGGATGTTACTTCATTTTATATATTTAACCTAAATCAACAATGATAAGTTTTATTTAAGTAGATATTTTCAACGTTTTATCTGCTCCCAGTAAATATGTTATATATTATTTTCCTTCTCATGCAATTTGCTTACAATGTTTACTCGGTATCGCGTTGAATCTAATCGTCTGATCGTCTTGATGTACAGTAGATACGATTTCCATCTATTGTTTTCGCATGTGGTTCCGAGGCAAACATATGATTGGGCATAGACAGCGTCTATGATAAAATTGATAAATGCGGGCACAGAAATTTGAGCAATAGGCGCGTATTTTGTTTAATACTCAAGCATAATTTACGAGACTTTTTTAAATAGAAATAATCCATTTTCTATTTTTACCTTGTGAATTGAAAATGCATGTCTTGTTTGTGAAAGAAGTACCTACAGAAGTGTACGTCGTTTACGGTGGTACTAGGAACGTGCAACACACAGTAGGTAATGACGCTTATCGTGATTTGTAGGTTTCCATCGAATGTTGACAACGTTAGCTTTAACAAATCCGCCTGTGATTCACTTTACGTCATAATTACACATTGTGCTATTCTTCGCTGCGAGAGGCATACCGTATCACTCACATTAAATTGCACATTTTTTTAATGCAATAATACATATTACCATCAAACACATGGCTGTGCAATGGGTTCACCAATATCCGGTACAATTGCTGAATTAGTACTAGAAGATTTAGAAAAAACATCATCCCAACATTAAAATATGAAATACCATTTTTCAAAGGTTATATAACTGCAATAGGTCAACATCCAAATAGTCATCATCCAAAAATACAATGAATAAAACGATTCAAAAAGTAAAATATTTAGTAGATATAACAATTTCAACAAAAAAAAACCTTTATAGCCATAAAAAACTGTAATAATTGCAGACAGATCAATAAAACTAACATCTGCCATTTTTATGAAATAATACATAGAAAAAGCAAAAAATGTTTTGTTAAATAATAACTAGGTACCCTTTTTCTCTAATCAACAAAATTTCAAAATCAGAATTCACAAATACTACAATTCTCAACTAACAATAATAATATAATCAATACAACTAATACTCATGAAATAATAGATCTCTACCATATACATATAGAAATATTCCACAAAGATTTCAAACATTTTAAAAACATATATTCACACAGCATCAAATAACAATTCCTTTACACAACATTGAAAGTAAAAAATCCACTTGTAAAAATTGTATATTATATAAAATGTATTATATAAAACTACACATTGTATGTATGAAATTCCACGTGAACAATGTAATGAAGTATACATTGGTCAAACAATGCAATATCTTGAAGAACGTGTAAAAGGACACAAATATTACAGTTCTAAAAAACAGGCTCTAAATCGGTTGCGAAATCCCCGCCTGTCATAATTTGCCTCATCGCAATGTTCACGAAAAAAATTCATGACAGTTTAAAGTATTAAAAACGGATTTCCGAGTGCCTGCCTGGTCGATCATGTTGCAGAAGCAGCGCCTGCCAGCCTCTGGAAAGTCGCGCACTGGGCTCCACTGAAAGTTGCTCTAACATAATAGCTTTGTTCGTAGAGAATAATTCACAGTTCACAACCCTTTGAAATTGGAAAACGCGTGCGCATATCCATTTTAGCGTTCGTAAAATGGATCCACAATGGGAAAAAAATAGGGAACCACAATACAAAAAAATAGAAAAATAGCGGTTCGACTCTTACTTGAGTCCGTCCATCCAGAGACAATGAACATTTATTTACTCCGAGACAATGTAGAATATCGCCAATTCCGAATCTCAGGTCCTGAACAAAAGCCCTGCACCGATCTTACAAAAGATTTGAGGAGCACCAATGTCAAAAAGGCTTTGATTGAATGTTTTGTCGAATAGTGGTCGAAAGACAAGTATGCGATGAGTTGTAAGACGAAAACGGTGTATGTTAAACGCGAAAGAGTGTCACAAATTTGAAATTGCATAGATCAGGATCTATGCAAGTCGCTATGGGTTCTATGCTTTGACCAGTTGTGATTTCAATCCTTCTTCTTTCAGGAAGGGAACAAACATTTCACAATTTTGCAAAATGCAAAGGAACACCAGCTAGCTTTTGCAAAGCTTGGGAATTTGAATCGAGTCATTGACGACCCGGTTTTCGAAAAAATCGAAGAATTCGTATGCGAAATGTACTGCGAGAGGCCAAATACCCTATTTGGTTTTTTGTTGATTGATTGTGGTGTTTAATGCGATACATCGCATTAAACATCGTATCGCATTAAACAAATACTTATCCAGAATTTTCTGCCACATATACTGAATGTCCCTGCATATTCCTATTTGTTTGTTTTAATTTAATGCACTGGCTTTGTGTCAGTAAAATAAAATCAGATGATTGTGCCAGTCCAGTACCAAAATACAGAAAATAAACGACATTGTGTTTATTTTCTGTATTTTTATTTACTTTTTATTTATTTCATTTTCTAATTCCTTTTCTTTAAAATATACATTTCCTACTTTTTAAATGTTATATCACGTAATGGTTTGTAATCATTTATTGCTTATATAGTCGATAGAAAATAAAACGGAAACGTATTTTCTCTTCTTGAAGTACCTTAAAAATTGTATAAAGTAAAATACAAGATTTAAAATAATATTTTTTCGAGGAAACAAAAAAATACATACCAATTACTTTTTATGCACTGAAGTACGCGATAAGAGTTCCTTTTTTTTTCAACGGCGTTGAGAGCGCGACTTTCAATGCCGCTATAATGCCTTTGCATTTCGCTACTGACAAAATTATGCGGTTACAAATTACTGTTTAGAAATTACCTACCTGCATTTACATATATCTCATGCACTCTTGATGAGTGTTGACTATTTAAGTAAATTACATTTTAACGAGTTCACATTTCACACGATTTTACACCGCCTATTAAGCCAATCAAAGAGACTTGTTTTTTTTGGTTATCATGGACACCCAAAATATTTCTGGTATTATCATTCCACTTAAATTATTACACCTCCATTATATACACCTCCATTATTAATTTCCTCTATAAAATACTGGATACAAGCTAATGACATTTCTCCTTCGGTCCAGGTTAACTAAAGGAATGTTGAAGAACGTTGAAGAACAGCTGGATAGTCTTCGCCACGTTTCTATACGTTTCTACAAGTTTCTATAATTTTACTAAATTATTCGTTGGATAATGGCACCGAACTTTTCCTTTTTAGGATCCTTTAAATGTAATTTTCTACGCATTTCATCTTGTGCTGCTCTGGCAGGTTCTGGCTCTGGCAAATTCGGGATCGGATCAAATTTAATATTATAATTATTAAAAATCATCTTTTTTAACTATTTTGCTGTGTTATTCCACATAACTTTAACCACACCCTCCTTATAATCATCTGAATTTTTCTTCTTCATGTTACACGCACAGTCTTCTAAAATTTGAGTGCTTCAATCAAATAGATGGATTGTTAATATTATCATAAGATTTTTCATAGCAAAACTTCTCACACAAATTTTCTCCACACCTCTCTTTACACCTCTTTGTTAGTATTTTGTGGCACTAAATTTTCATCTTCTTTTCTAATATTGTCGTGATTTTCTTTTCAAACATGCTGACTTATAAGACTTTACTTTTAATTTTTTTTGTACGAAATTTTCTTACTGAATCCCCCACGTGCTTGTATTAATTCGTTTATGAATGTTTTGAAAAAATCTCCGGTAATAATTCGAGTACTATCGAGTTTTTCCAAATCTACACAAATATCTAGAAATCTGATAAGTAGGTAGATATGATGAGTAAATGTGATAACGCAAGATATCCTATGATTCAGTATGCATATCCTCGATCTCTCTCTCTCAAAAATAATTCATCACCTTAGACCACAGCAATAAGTAATTTCAAGATAATTTCTAAGTACTTACATCCGTTGCATTAACAAAGAACACCTGCGGTACGAAAGTAAGCGTCCCCAGTCCATAGAACAACGCAAAAAACAATGTAGAGTGTCTTTTAAGTCCAGCTTTTTGGTATTCTGTCTCAGGCTCAGGTTGGGTCTCACACGGAGTGTATAACGGCTCCATATTTCGGTATCTGCTGTATGTGTAACTGGAACTCTTACTTTTATATTTCTTTATATATTGCTCTTATTGTTTAAATGCAACGATGATTCGTCATATCTCAGGGTATTTCAAATTCAATCAGTTTGGTTACCGATATCTTATCTATTTGGTACAGGCGAGATATCATTGATGTATCAGTTTTTCATTGTAACGTAACATTTTCAGTGTACACGTTGTGGGATTTGGAATGTGATAAAGATCGAAATTAGTTGTAAACTGTAAAGTTTTATTTAGGAAAGTATGTATGTATACGTCATATTGCATACCTAAATAATATGATCTTTGGCAAATTCTGCCACTTGCAAGGTGCCGCATGATGGTAAATTGTCAATATTTTATACACCAAGTAAAGTGAGTTAAGTAAGTACAAGTATGGATGAGGTAAAATCTTCCATGCAGTATTGAGTATTTCAAACGAACCAATCATTAGATACCTGTATTTAATTTGCCAAAAATTTTTTTCAAATGGAGGCAGGAAGCCCTCTAGACTATAAGAGATTTAAGATCAAATACATACTGCTGAAAAGGACACAGAATCATCCTATGTTCAAGGACTGGAAAAGAAATATTTAAAACAGCCAACTATATGAAACATTTGCTTTCGTTCAACTCTTGAACATTCTTCACGTCGCTTGTCCGGTTCTTGGAGCGTTTCCAGGATATTTTAGACATTGGTACACATAGTTGGGTTTTAGATCCACAAATTCAGATAGTCATCAGTTGAGGTTTGCGGGTTTGGGGACTTCTAGATGTTGAAAATAAGAAAGATAAAGGGGGTGAAGGGAGAGCGAACGTAAACGAGGTAGGTTGTTAAGCGAAGTGCTTAACTTGCATGTTTCAAGGCACACCGCACACCAGCCTAACCGTTAACCATACGTGAAAATGTTTTACGACGCTTTTGTTGCATTTTTTGTTTACATTTCATTTCAAATTTGTAGGTATCTTAGTCCTAAAACTAAACGAAATCGATTTTTTGTCCAAAAAACTATTTTTTCTTATGTTCATTTGGGTGGGGGGATAATTATTGGTTGAAAGTTAAAAATTTGAATTGAGGGACCCAAAAAATATAAAGTAAGCCTATTTACAAAACTACTATGAATTTTGTAAGCTAAGGTCCTCATATGGTCACTACTGCCTGGATTATATTTATTTTTTCTAACATGGTATTGGTCCGATGTGAATATCAAAGTAGACCCATCAACCCATTTTGGTCTGGTACATGGTAATCATATTTTAAGATGAAAATTTTCAATAAAATCAAATAGTTACTTGCTAAATGTTTTAAGGACGTCCTTAATAAATAATCAATTTACTGAGTATTTCAATATATTTCGAATATACCTAGGTAGATAGGTAGGTTTTTAATTTAAACAAATATGTTCCTCCCTCCCTCAACCTGCCACAACCAGTACCGTTTCCAGTCGTTCATGAGGTCAGATCCAAATACTGGACATCAGCCAATTGCAGCAGTGGCTCGGGAATGAGCTACCCCCTCAAGAGTGAAGGGAAACATCTAAGAGACATCCTAGTGCCAACTACAACAGAAGATTCACCAGCACCGGGGGTCCTCCTAAAACTGATATTTTGCCGCTGCACCAAGGATTGACGTAGTGGCAAATGTGGATGCCGGAAAGCAATGCTGAACTGATCTGCGGTATGCCTCCACTGCCAGGGGAATTAGGTGCCTCAATGGCGGCGGCGTGCCTATTTAAGACGAGGATGACGATCAAGATGACACAGAGCCCCTGCAGCAAGAACCACCCACCACTGAAGATGAGGATGCCATTGACGAAGAACCCTTGCCAGGTCCTTCACGGCCTGGAACAAAAGACAAGGAAGAGAGAATAGCCCAAGGGAGAGAAAGAGAAGAAGAATGGAACATAACATAATAAAACCCAAACTCCTAATCGTTTTAAAAAGACGGAGGGGACATGTAGGGTACAGAATATGGGAAGTTTAGGAAAGGGATATAAATGAAATTGAGTAATAGAAGAAAATTAAGGTCAACCACCCCCCCCGAAGCATGTCAGGAATGATGATCCCGTGGGGAGAGGGTGCTATTAGCAAGGGCCACTTGTCTGGTTAACCTCCTAGGGTACCAGCTACGTTCTTGAAAAAAAATAAAAGGTCCCTCACGGCCAAAGAGGATGAAAACGTGATTCCTGAGATAGTTGACAGTTTAACAATGATAAGTTATTGAGAGTAAGAATAATGAGAATTATTGAAATCAAATAGATGCACTAGATGCAATATATGCAATATATGCAATATATGCAATATATGCAATATATATATATATATATATATATATATATATATATATATATATATATATATATATATATATATATATATATATATATATATATATATATATATATATATATATATATATATATATATATATATATATATATACCTACTTTATATATGTGACTTTTTTATCATCTTTATAATACAATTTTCAATTTTTCAAGTAACATGGTTCTCGCCTACTGCGTTTAATAATCAGCTTTCAAATGTGGCAACACATAAATATCTATATATGCAGGGGGTTAGGAGCATGGTTGGACAAACGGGAAGGAGAAAGAGATGGGACCGTCTGCTACTTACTCAGCTTCAATAATTAGTTTTTGGCCTTTTGGTATTGGAGAAAATATTTTAATACGCTTATCCGCCCATATGTTATTTGATGCTTATTTTGATTGTCAGTGTATTCTCCTAAATATTTGGTGCGGATAACTACTAGAAGACAAATTACGGCCTCCCAAATGTTCTTGAAGGGAATAAGCGATTTTCTTTCTCAGATGAATAGTTTAGACGATATCATGGAATGTTCACGACAAAAAATATTTCACTAACGACAAAAAATATTTTTATAACATTTTTTTAACATAAATATACTTAAAATGTGTTGATCGAAAAAAATCCTCTATGGATAAAAAAATGTCTGATCAACATTATTAGCTATATGGGAAGGAATGTTTTAGGAAAAATGTTAGGTAAAAATCATATTTTCGAAAGTTTTCACTTTTCCGGCCTATTGACTGGCCTATTAATTAAAATAAAACCCATACTTCACGTGTAAAAAAATAAGTTATATTAAACTAATAATTAACAAATTAAACGCTGAACATATGGTCACAGATACAACTGAAAACAGCGGTACTAGTATGGTGACGAATTCCAACTCCTCCTTTCTGACAACCCTGAAACCAAAAGATGGAAAACAATAAACATATATGTCTGCGAGATAACGTGCTGTGATTAAATTCCGAAGTAATGAGTAAATGGAGCGTTCTGTTTTATTAGCTTGTTTTCCACTATAACATGGAATACAAATCAAATAGGTACGTATGAATTAGAGGTAAATTATATATATTTTACTTATTATGAGCTTTAAGATATACATCTATCTACTGAAATACTTACACTGGTATTGAAATGAAGCATAAGTTAACCAGAAATCCCTGACTGTATCCGAAAATGATGATAAAGATGATGTAGTAATTATCCCCAAAGTAGACGTGCATGTGATTCCTCGGTTGGGCATTGCATAGCATCAGAAGTGGTACCAATGATAACCGCAGTATGGCCAGGGCTAGTATCAGGAAAGCACAGGTAGGCTGAGAAGTGATAATTTAGTTTATGAAACACATGCGAGTACTGGTAGATTCTACTTAGACCCCGGTGGCACCTTAACATATGAATAACGTGTGAATACTGACTGGCAATGAATATGGTTTCGCATTAGGTATAAAACATTTTTGAACAAATATTCTCTTAATTATTGAAAACCACTCACCCTTTGCACTTTCCTCGCAGTTTCTCTCCCAATAAAATCAGCTGAATGGAAGCACAAAAACGTAATAACAGGAACAAAGTAGACTTCTGCAAATATAAAAAATGCTTACTAAACAACTTCCGGCCATAAGAAGGCTTACACAATAGAGTATGAAAAATACTAACCACTCCACTCTCCCCCATTACCACTATCTTTCTCCGTTGATACTATCAACGCAGCTAATCCGGGATGGATCATTGCTGTGGACCCTTGCACGAACACCATCGCGCCCAGAAACCACTTACTTCTCTGTAGCGCTGCCTTCATCATCCCTAAATTTATAGCCCACTTATCTTCTATCTCGGTCGTACCCTCATACTGACCAATGCGGTAAACGAAGTACTTGGACTTCTTCTTTGTAATCAAGTAGAAAACAGCGGTGAGGAGTATAATCAAGGAGCCCATTCCGAAGTAAATAAGCCCGTTGGTACTAGACTCCGTGTTTAAGCTAAGGATCAGTATCTGGACTAGAGAGGAGAATATACCGCAAAGGGCTTGCCCGGAGAGAATGGCGGAATAGTAGCCTAATGGAAATTTTGTGACTAGCTCGAATAGGCTGATCATCGTGACAGCGCTGCTCACTGCAAAAAATATATATTAATTGATTAATGTTTAGATAGTTAGTGTGGGCTTGGAGTTCTCCACCACCATACTATCTACCAGTAGGGTCATCTAGTACTGGGAAGTGGCATTGTCTATATAACGTGAGGTATTTAACGAGTGAGCTAAAATAGAATACTTACAGTTGAGTAAAACTGCCAAGACCAGTGTGATGCCAAAGAAGGCCACCTGAACTGCAAAAAACTGATTTTATTAACAATAGATTTACAAATAATATGAACCGAATAAAAAGTATAACAATAATTATTATTGTGTCAAAAAACATCTATTCACTTTATTTTTGGAAATCAAAAAAACTCTACATGCTACATTGATGGAAAAAAATCAAGAAATAAACTATTATTTGATTTAAAATTTATGAAAATATATTGTCCCCAATGTCAAATTAAAGTAAACTATAAAATGTTTTAATTATTATATTATTTAAATCTCGTTATACTTAAAATTCGTTATGAAAAGAGAGAGCAAAAAATAAAGAATTGCAAAATACAATTCCAATAATTAGAAAACAAGATATAGAACCGAAGAAAACCAAATAAGATATCAAAGTCATAATAATCAAATGTAAAACTATTATTAGTTTTCTTATGTAGGCTCGTAATGACACTTGTTTTAACGTTTCTGTAAAAACATCTTATTTTCTATTTTTTTTTATTTCTTGATATTTAAAAATTTTTAGTTTACTTTAATTTGAAATTGAGGACAACATTTAATTTGACATTGAAGAAAAAACAATTATATAATTTAAAATTTAAAAAATATAATGTACTATGTTAAATTAAAGAAAACAATATAATGTTTTAATTATCACATTTTTTTAAATCTCGTTATACTTAAAATTCGTTATGAAAAGCCCAAAAATTAAAAATATACAATATTCAATTCCACCATCAATTAGAAAACAAGATATAGAATCGAAGAAAAAAATTGTTATAACAAATTTATAATCAACAAATGTAGGTACTTTTATTAATTTTCTTAGGCTCGTAACGATACTTTTGTTTTAAGGTTTCTGTCAAAACTTCTTATTTTTTGAAGCCAATAAAACTATTGATGTTATGCTACATTGATGAAAAAATAAAAAAAAAACAATTATATAATTTAAAATTAAAAAATATGTGGCCAACTAAGAATGGATGCCGGCTGTATGTGAGAAACTCGTATAACTTGTAATCTATCACTGCAGGAACATTCATAGGTACCTTTGCAGCCGACACATCAGTTATGTCATCATGTAAAGTATTCAAATATGCAGCCAACAAACTCCAGGAAGCTCTTGATAATATCTAGATCTGGTTGAAAAAATGGAAGGCGAATAAGTTAGTGTGAACGAATCTCGCCTGCTCGAGTGTTAGACTTAACTCCCTCAAACAGAATCCATTACATATACTGGTATTTAGATATAAATGATAGATAATAAATAATAAGACTAATTTTGTTAAATAATACCAGCGTACATATAACATATTATGTACGATGATTATACCTAATGTTTAAAGAATCCTCAGTTCATAGAAAATTAGGCATTTTATGAAAATATTTAAATATTTCTTGAATAATATTTGGTGAACTCCAACTCAGATAGTAAGCTGAAAATTCTCGTAATACACCATATCGTAAAAAATCCATTAGAACTTACATGTATCCGTGTTAATCTTGGTGAAAGCGGTGTTGATAAGAAACAGCACTAGCATGGAAGACAATGCCCCTAGTATCTTCTTTGGTGGTGGGGGTAGCTTCTTGGAGAACAGCGCTGTAACTACCAGAAACCCCAACATGGAGAGTTGGCAGGTGATGTAGAAAGAGGACGTGAAGTTAGCTTGAAGGGGCGTTCTCTCATGCGCTGCATATCCAATTTCTGAAAAGAAGTTTGGGAGGAGGCCATCACCTGGGCCAGGATCGGGATACGGGCCTGGGTCCGGGTCATCTGGGGGAGGCCTGGTGTCGTCGTCTCTCAAGGGGTCCCGGAATTTGAACATCCAATACTGCAAATAAAAATCACGTAGTTCTTAAATATGTCTTTAGAAAAATGTGTATTAAGGGAACATTAAAATTACCATAACATACAATTTACTCAGTAAACATATAGTTCAGTACCGTCTTTAAAATCCGTTTATTTAGGACATTGCATTATGTAATTTTGGGATCATCTGTGTTTACTCGTACACTGTACAGGGTGAGCCATTAAAAATGGAAACACCTGTTATGGGACACCACTAGTTTCTTGTAAAAACAAAGTAATTGTTTACGTAAAGCAAATTGAGTTGCTAAACTCTTTCTTTCATAAATTGCAGCAAGATTACGAATAATCTCACCAAGTTCTCGGTTCTTTGGCAAACCCAAGATATGCATCACTTAAATATTCAATAATTGCACTTTTTGCAAGAGCATTTTTCTTGTATCGTTCTTCACTTGGTTCATGTGGTGTGGGTTCGTCAATAACTTGAAGGACTTCATTCACTTGATTCACTTTGACTATTCACTTGATTCACTTGAAGGACTTTGACTAATTCGGTCAATAAGGATTTTCTTCTGAATTTCCAAACACCATATATATTTTTCACTATTAAACTGTTAACTGTTTCTTTTATGCTGCTTTAACATCTCCATGGTATTGTTTTAATAAGTAACATACATGTCTCAGAAACATCACTAACTGAACTGGACTATTATTTAATTTAATTGGTTTACTATTTACATTTGTATTATGGTTTCCACGGTATTATTTTCCACAAGATATGTCCCAGAAAACTCGCAGCCAACAATAAACTAAAATGTTAAAACATGGCGTCAATTAAAGTATTGTAGTTCTATTGCGGTTTTTTATTGAACAAAAAGTCTTGTATTAGGTAATACTTTTTTACTTATGATTTTATAACGACTATATTATTCTAACTGCTTTAAAGAGCTTTTTCCCTTAAGTTCGATAGCAGCTTTCATATTTGTAATTTGTTGTCTGGAGCAAAATTGTAACTTGGAAACCATTTACACAATAGTTCTATAAAGAAATTATCAGCGACATTACGGAATGATTTTATAAGAGTGTCACAGGAGAGGGCATAATTCTCTAAGGCACTATTTTACACCGGTTTTACAGTAATTTGATCATATAAACACCGTTGCTGTAAAATTGTGTTCTGTACACACTTATAAGGCAACAATAGCACTTACATCTTATAAATGCTCTACAATGATGCTGTAAGAACATTATTGCAATAAATTTATAAAACAGTTCAGTTTCTGAAGGCAAAATAGTCTCTTATGCCACATTAACGCAACAATTCAGTGTTCTAGATACAGCTATAAAACATTAACAGAATATATAAGTCTTATTACTCTAAATTTATAAAACTACTTTGCTAGCTGGGTAACCCAAGTGTCCCAAAACAGGCGTGTTTCCTTTTCAATGGCCCACCCTGTATATTCTGGAACGTACACGTTTCACAACTATTATTCGTGATCGAATTGCGCTGTTTACTTGTTGATTTTCGGTTGGTAGGTACCTAAACACAAATCATTGACGTAATACTTATAATTACTGATTAGGTACATTTATAATGACGGTTATGGTTATCCAAACATGGCCAGGAATAAATCGATCTGATACGGGTTACAGAAGTTTTCCGATATTTTATTACATTTCATTCACTTGGTGCTTTCTTCGGAAAACAGTACAAAAATTTTAATTTATAAACTGTCAAATCGGTCAAGTAAATGGAACGGACAGCCAACTTGATGGGGCATATTTAAGATTGTGTGACTCCTAAGGAGCATATTTGGTTATCTATCATGATGCAATTGTGTTTTGAAATATATGTCTTATTGATAATTATTGTCATACAATTGTTGTGAAGTATTATAATTGGCTTAATATCACGTTATTCACAATCAAATGAGGATTCAAAACATGTGATGTAAAAATGTAGGGGTCCAATTGGATAAAACAAGTTGGGGTCGTTCCTTAGGGTTGTAAGAAGCAACATTCTCACAATGGAGCATATTCCATGATTTCTATCAGTGCCAGATTTATCGCTGCGCAACTGGACTGACTGGAAACTCCATAAAAATATATAATAAATATATAAAATATATATCGAAGCACTAAACACCAAAATACTTATACTTTCGGCAGCTAAGTTGGCATGATCCGGAGACAATTGAAACTACATTGTATTCGTCTCCGCTGGTTCCAACCCCCTCCAGGATAAAAATATATCGAAGAAAAGGGTATTTTCATACCATCTCCATATCTTCAATTCTTTATGATTTATTTAGATATATCAAATATATATTATGAAAAATAGTTATAATACGAAATGTCTTTAATAGAAAAGAAAATATTTTCAATATGGAAATAAAATTATCTCAAGCCGATTTTCATATGGGATTGTTGACATTTTTGCCACATCAACGTGGCCTTAATTTTTGTGTGCTTTATCTTGCCTAGCCGCGAGACTTGACCGGTAAGATTTCGATCTTCGAAGCTAAGCAAGACGGGCGTTGGTGGCGCTTGGATGGGTGACCTAGGCAGTCTTGGGGATGGGCTGTGGCAGTCCAACTGAGGCCTGGGAACACTCAACATCTGCCGCAGGTGCGTGGTCCCAGTTAAATGGTAATGAGGACAGAGTAATAAATCTCGGTAACTCAGAACCATGCTATCATAAATCGAAATTGTAAGGAGACTTTGCCACCAAGCCATCCGTAATAAATAGGATGGTTTGAAGAAAAGTACTCGAGTAAAAAGGAGGAATGCACAAAGGGCCTAATGAGGCCTAAGTGCTGTAGCGGAAGTGAAACGATTACACTCCGACCTATATACATATACTGTATCCAACGAGAGAATGGACTTGCACTCGAGCGAAAATTCGTCTGTTTTGGTCAGATCTCCGCCCCTTAGAACATTAGTTCAACGCCCTCAACGTCTTAATTGGCTCAGCAGGTAGCCAGGGCCGGCGCCTGGGTCCGATACCTCCCTGGTACCTAATTATATAAAGTACCTACTACTGCCTATAAATAAACGCTTTTATACTTACGAATTTATTTCATCGAATGACGGTCCTGCGTAGCTTGTTACAGAGCCCCTCCTCTTTAGTCGCCGATGCGCAAAGCAAGTCCATTCTCTCGTTGGATAGAGTATAGATAGATTAGACTCTTCCCTTTCCTAATGTACCTACCCTAATAGCCACACAGTACCGTGAATCCACCATACTTTACCCAGCGGGGTCGAACTTTGCCCACGTGACATGTATTTTTCAAAAAAATATTTTAACAATCTGGCAACATGTACAGACAACAGGTTTGCGGGAACCAATAGAAGAAAGTGTAGCATGCCTTTTCAATTGAGTCACGTTGGTCTTCTAGTGCGTTTGGGCCTTCTGCTTACGTAAAATATCGTCGAAAACGCTTATAAAACTAACATAAAAGCTAAGGTCTGTGGAGAGCCTATGATTGAAAACTAGATCTTGTAATTTGGATACAAGGTTCGTATATGTGTTGTTATCGTATTGCATTTATTACCTCTTGACATTATAATTTTTACATTACTAACTCTTTGCAAAATAAGCAATAGGTATGTCTTAGTTCCTAGAAATTGGAAATGGGCAAAGTTGTCCCTCCATTAAAAAAAAATACAATAAAGTTAACTAACTGGAACCACCTAGATAAGGGTAAACATAAACGCCAACTTGGTTCCATACCATACTAAGATTACACAGAAACAGCATTACAAAATGCATAGCGAAGAGTAATGTCATCGATGGTGGCTGAGGAGGAGTTTAAGATTCCTCGAAGAACTCTCTTGAATAAGTTAAAGGGTAAACACAATGACACTGTAGGACATCCAACAGCATTAAGTAACATATAGAAGAGAGAGACTGTATAGACATAAAAGCCAGCGCTGAATATGGCAGTACAATGACTAACTAGCTTGGAAGTGAAAATGGTGGTCAAAAATTACTTAAATAATAAATTAATAGTAGAAAAACATTTTTAAAAACAAGCTTTTATTGTAAAGCTCTAAAAAGGAGAAACCAAACTCTAAATTAATTTAAACCCATTAATTTATTAGGTTATAATTTATATGATGGAGGGAATGTGGAGGAATGGCGCTCACATGGGTAACGGCGCTCACTGTAATTTACCGTGAAAAAGTGTCGGTATACTTGAAAGTAACGCACTTTCAAGTATACCGACACTGAAATTTGCTGAAATTTGATGTAACATTGTGCCTGCAAATAATAAATCGCAAGTTATGCAATTTTTAATTTCTTTATATGATGTAACAATGATTAGACTAGTTTTTTTATGCTGTAGACGTTCCTATGTGTAATTATACGGGTTATGCCGCTCATTCCGAGCATCATTACCTCAGGAGTGAGCGCCATTTCCCCTTGAGGTTTCTAATGGCAATTTTCTTCTATTTTAGATGCCTTGTCAGAGAAAAAGAACCACACAAACAGCTTCCTGGTCAGATGAAAAAATGAGTCAAGCTTTAGAGACACTTCGAAATGGAACCAGTATTAGACTTCCCAGCAAACATGCTTATACTTCGATTAGAGATCGATTGCGAACTGGAATTTGAACAGCACCTAAATTAGGACACTACAATATTCACGCCAGTTCAGGAAGAAGAGACTGCAACACATTATGTTTTGTTTTGTCAAAATAATTTTATGGAATGTCTCAAATAGAACGTAGACGAGTGATAAGTATGAGTTCGCTGAAAAAGACAAAATCAACCACAGATTCAATGGGACAGCAAAAATTGACGGTGCAGATTGGATGTATGGTTTTCTTAAAAGAAATCATAATTTAAGTTTAAGAAAACCAGAAGCAACACGCGCAAATAGAGTTAAAGCTTTTAACAGAGATGAAGTCAATCGCTTTTTTTCGAATCTTGAATTTTTAATGGAACGTCATAAGTCCCTTCCTGCAAGGATTTTTAACGTAGGTGAAACAGGGATATCTACAGTACAAAAACCTTGCAACATACATGCTCAAAAAGGGCAAAAACAGGTTGATATTGTGACCAGTTGGGAACGCACTAAAAATCATACCATATGATGTACAATAAGTGCATCTGGGGTGTTCATCCCTTCAATATTCATCTACCCAGAACAATGCATGACACCCTTGCTAGAACGTGAAGGCCCCCCTGGTTCCATTTATAGATGTAGCAAGTCAGGCTGGATGACAGAAGAATTGTTTATGGAGTGGCTTAAACATTTTAAGGTAGCAGTTCATGCATCCATTGAAGATCTGGTCCTTCTCATACTCAATATTCACAGCAGCGATACTTCACATAATACTTACCAGTTTTGCAAAGGAAATTAAATTCATATGCTTTCGTTACCACCTCATACCTCGCACAGGATACAGCCATTGGATGTAACGGTATTTGAACCATTGAAGGCAGCATTAAGCAGGGAAATGGATATTTTTATCAAATCTACGCCGTATCTACAAATTACTCCCCATGACTTGGCATTCCTTATTTTCAACAAAGCAGCTTATGCACGTATAGCCACAGTAGAGAAAGCTGTAAAAGGATTCGAAGTGGCGGGAATCCATCCTTTTGACCCAAATGTCTTCAATGATGAAGACTTTTTTGCATCTGATTCTCTAAGAGATCCTGATGATCCAGATGTAGTTCATGCAGCGCAAGAAAGAAACGAAACATCTCCAGTTCCTCTTCTTGGTCTAGAGGAAACTAATAAAACCCCACCAGCTTTAAATGCGACAGACAATTCAAAATAAAATATCATTCACAAAAATTTTGCCACTTCCTGGGTAATCAACTTACCAGAAAAGGCCTGCAAGACGATAGCAACACTCTGAGATGCTAACTTCAACGCAAAAAATAAGTTCTGCATAATTTGTAACAAGATCGGTAAGGATGGAGAGATATGGTGTGGAATGCTTTGCTTAAAAGCAAAAAAATATATATTTGTGACTTCTGTCAGGTTTAATAGGACCTTTAAATTGTTAATTACTCATTGATCGGCATTACCTCAGACCTCGAAGGATTGCCGCTCAGCGCATAGTTGATTGAATTATTTTTTTTTGTCTGAAGAAGTTATCTTTTAGGTTTTCTTTTGTCTGTATATCAAAGTACATAAAATCAAACTCATTATGTTTATTTTAGATATTTTTCAATCAAAATGTACATATTTTAGCTAAGTGAGCGCCATTCCCCCACCTTCCCCTAAAAGCTTGTCGCGAGATTTACCTTTTTTATTAAAATATATTTTTTCTTAAAATTACCTACTAATAGCAGTATACAGTTAACCGTAGGGAAAACCTGGGAAATGAAACCCAGGGTGGTCCTGTGGATTTACACTGCTATCATAAGACCAATGTTGGCCTATGGAGCTGTTGTTTGGTGGCCCAAGAGTCTATACATAACAGTAAAACTCAAGCTATGCCAGGTACAAAGAGTTGCCTGTCTGAGCATAACCGGAGCTATGCGAACAACACCAACGAGAGCAATGGAGATAATGCTGTGTCTTCCACCGCTAGATCTACATCTAGAAGAAGTGGCTTTGACTACCATGACTCGCCTCAAATCCATTGGCATACTATCAAACGCAAGCTGTGGCCAAACCAGAAGCCGCCTGTGGACTGAGGCTGTCAGAAAGATACTCCTTTTACAGGCATGTGTAGATGGTATTCCGCCTCGGCTTGTCTTTGATAAACCTTACACCATACATACTACTGGTGAAGACGAGGCCGGCGTTGAAGGTGTAAACTATGTCTTCACGGACGGAACAAAGAAAAAGGATGGATCAGGCTGTGGTATATTCCAGAAATCTGCGACTCCGATGCAACTGGACTATGGATAAAAATGCCAGTGTAGTACAAACAGAACTCGCTGGTATAACCATAGCCGCACAAGAGATTGCTCGCAGAGAAATAACGGGCAAGACAATAAGAATCTGCACAGATAGTATCACTGAAAAAATATAAAATAACTAAAGGGTCAACATCGGAATGTCACCAAGCACTTGTGAGAGCATGTCAGATGAATAACATCTGCCTGTGCTGGGTCAAAGGACACTCACAATGCAACGGCAATATAGAAGCTGTCAAACTGGCCAAGAAGGCAGCCAGCCTGAGAATCCTTAGGCCTGGTCCTTCAAGTACACTACCAGTTGCAACGAAACTCCAATTAATAAAGGAAAACACCCATAAAAAATTTAAGACGTTATGGGATGAAACAAGTAGCTGTCAGCTGGCCAGAAATCTCTTGAGATATCCCAGCGAAGAGACGGCGAGGAACTATCTGACAATGTCCAGGGGTAAACTGCGATTTCTTACAGGAATCCTAACCAGACACTGCCGGGTAAGGAAACACCTCTATAACATGATACAAAGTGACACACCCAAGTGTGAACAAGAAGATGTGAACAAGAAGATGAAACGATCGAGCATATGCTTCGTGAATGTCCCGCCGTGTTATCGACCAGATAATCCATATTGGGGGAACGTTGGCCTTCTATAGCCCACTTGAGGGAAATGCCCCTGGGCAACATCATCACCTTTTGTACAACATTAGGCTGGTCGATGGCCTAGGGAGACATTTCCCTCATGGAGGAAGCACAAGGGGCCCAATGGGGCCTAAGTGCAGCGGATCTCTGATCCGCACTCCGTACCAATTCCAGATTCCAGTATACAGTTACATATTGTTTTCTTGTTTATCTACACAGTTAAATCTCGCGACAAGCTTTTATATGATATAAATTATGTAGGTAACGTAATAAATTGATGGATTTAAATTGATTTAAAGTTTATTTTCTTCTTTTTAAAGCTTTTCAATAAAAGCTTGTTTTTAAAAATGTTTTTTACTATTAATATTTTCCATTTTATAGTTATCGTTGGACATGTTTTTAAGTCTGTTAATTTCATTTAATGCGTCGTTGTTCCATGGTCGTTTGCCTCTTAATTTAGTATAGTCTATTTGAGACCTAGATTTGACTACTTAACTCTACTTATTTCAACTTGAACTTTACTTGTACCTTAACGAAACACAGTTTCGTGTTTGATTTTGGAGCTTTCCTTCTCTTGACAGATTGCAAAGCAATGATATTGACGCCTATCTCGCCAAATTACACAAGTCGTAGCATGAAGCCAGCCAAGGCGTACCTTTAAAATTCAGTTGCAAGATTTGACCGGAACATAGCAAGTTAAATAAAAGCTTGTAAAATGGGAAACAGGGTAGCTGCATTTAAAGAAAATGTACCGGGCAGAGAATGGATCGAAAATTTTTTAAAGAGAAACTCTACCCATGTTTCAAAGGGGCATTGTCAAAATATAAAACAAAGTAAATCATTTAAGTAAATAAATCATTTTTGATACTTATTGAGTGTTTTTTTAGTGTAATAAACCCCCAAAACCTTAGAGATTTTAAAAACACTTAATGTTGGCAAAGATGCGTTAATAAAGGTGTAACATTCTTTTTAAACGGTTTTAAAGAAGTCGGGAAAATACACATCATATACAATAATATACATGCAGGTACTATACTTATACGCATCATATTACATACATACTGCTTATTTTTCATTATCATTTTGTAACATATTTTCAAAAATGCGACCTAAGGTGGGCAAAGTATGGCGGTTTTACGGTATGAAGTAAAATAGATAAATATTACCTTTTGACTTGACAGCTATATATATATTAGATGTTTGTATCTACTTACATCTGTGGAAGTAGTGAAAAACTGATGCGGAACGAACGTCAGGACGCCCATGGAATAAAAAATGCCATACGTCACAAAGTAACTGTCCCTGATTTCCGTCAGTTTCATGATGATGCCCGGCAAGTTTACTGACACTCACTATATTGTCTAAACCCGCTGGCAGCCAACGACGGTGGCAGAAGATATCCAACTGATAACGTTCTACAGGACAGGGCAATCTGCGATGCTATTCACATTTTTTATCTATCAGATCAACCTGTGACACGGGGTCGATCTGAAACAATTGCCAGTTTTAGTTATTGAAATGTCTGACATTAATGATATTTATATTAACAAATATTTAAAAGCATTTAATGGATGCCTTTTTTTTGAACAATTTGTAGGTACCAGTGCAAGCGAGCATTACCGCATTTTTACGGTGAATTACTTTAATGGTTATTACCACTAATATTACAGAAATAGACGCTGGAATGCGCTGATAATACTGCATACCATTGATAAAAAATAGCTAGATAGATAAGATAACGTGAGATGGCATGGTATCAAAACATTTGGTACAGGAGGTGTGATATAATTAGAGTTATGTTATTGGGATCACAGTATAGTATACCTTTTATATCTCCATACTTATTAGGCATTTAAATGTTACGCCAATATCAATTTATAACAATGTGCTGCTCCATGTAGTGAAATTGGAAGCGATGCGCGCGATGGCCGAGAAATGAGCCCGGTATATCGTATATCGGATGATATTTTTCTTGCAAATATATGTCTGCATCTTCTGCATGTCATGTACGGCGAAATGTCATTTTTATTTTAAAACATGAATTTACTGGAGCTCTCGCTTTATACAGCTTTATACAGATTCCTTAGTACTATATTATTAAAAATGCAATCGGTAAAAGGCCACGTTAGAACGTTGTTGATTTCTTATATTATTAACAGGTCAGAAACGGTTACTATTAATAACTTATATCTTACACATAGTTGCCTCGGGAGTATTCCAAGGATCGCCTTTGGGCCTATTGTGATTGTCATTTACCTTATCGAAGCTAACATTCTCAATAGCTTATATATATATATATATATATATATATATATATATATATATATATATATATATATATATATATATATATATATATATATATATATATATATATATATATATATATATATATATATATATATATGTATATATATAGCTTATTAAGTGCCTTATTATTTGCCTAATCTAAATACAATTTTCGCAACCTATTTACCGGCCTGCCACAATTTTACGATACGACTATATACGACATGGCACACAGACAGACGAACGCTGAGCAAAAACTAACACAACAGATACGAGTATGTGCGCACTTTTTGAATTGCTCAATAACTTGAACAGACACAGTTTGTTGTTTTCAAGACTTTCAAGAAATTTCGTAAGATAGGTTACTCACTTAATCCTGCTTTTATCTTGCAGTTTACAAGCGAAATCCCGTATCGGTTTTAAATTCAATAAATAATGCTTATAATATTTATATTGATCGCTGGAGGCCAATATTATTATGTCAATATCCTTTTTATATTTCCCTCATTATGGTATTATAGTATTAACAGTGGCGTAGCCGTAGATAGCATTGCCAATATTGCCATGTTGCCAAGTCGGTGACGCTGTCGCGGGTAATGGACTAAGTAACATAAAGACATGTACAAAAACCCTAAAATATCTAGATAAAATATTATGATCGTCTGTAGATTGTATATAGACAAGCAGAAAATTCGTTTGTAAACTCTTTATCTGTATTGTATCTCTCATGAAAAGGTTTTTTTAATCAGTTTAATCAGACAATATTAATTACAATGTCCTCAAAACAGTATGCGCCTACTAATATATAGCACACTTTATGCCAACTAATTTAGGCAAAAAACAAACTTTCTATTATTATATTATTTAATATTCTATTATAATATTATTTAATATTGATTCATAGCCAAATCATAGCCAAATCAAGCCAAATAAAGACAGATCATCAGGCATATGTAAGCCTACACGGTGATTGGTTACATTTTGTTTTATATTAACTAAATTAAAAATCGTCAGATAATTAAGGGACTTTTTAATAGAGCGGTAGCGCTGCCACCATATATTCAATATTTAAACTCCGGTATTACCACGAAATGCAGAGATCAAAATGTCTACTAATTAAGGTCCCCAAAATGTCTACTGGGTAATATAATATAATAGTTTGGTAACGTGGCAGTAGCGACAAAAGGGACACGTAAATCTCCCTACGGCTTATATGCGTAGATTTGAGGGTAATTTTCTAGGCGTAGCCCTGAAAACTCAGTTAAAAGGGGACGGGTTTTCCAGAAAAATCAAAATATATTATAAAAATTCACATATTAAGGTTAAAGCATTATATACGCAAATTTAAACGATAATAGGTTAACAGGACCTTCTTCTGATACACGGAGACACTCAAAACAACCCCTAAAACGCAATTTACATTAAGTTAACGAATATTAAATATAGTTTATTACTACCCTTCTCGACCACTATTAGGAGACATATAAAAATTAGCTACTGACACTAATTAACGCGATACTTTGAGGTTTAGACCTACCTCAAACTTACTATGCACCCCCTAGATCCGTCTATACGGTAATTATCACTATAATTATGAGACAAATTAAAATTACCCCTAATTATTATAATCAAATCAAATCCTACGTTACCTCTACAACTCATAGCGCATTTGCGCAGGGTTAAGCTATAACATCTACCTATTTTTACTAGGTTACGCTAGAAACATACTAGGTTAAGCTAGAAACATATTTCATGACACTAATTCACAGACATAAGGTGAGTTCTCTACTTCCTAATTCTTGACCCTTATTCAACTCTGGTACCCCTAATTATACTGTTTAGTTTTAATTTCGCACCATTTACCGGGGAGATTGAGATTTTCTTCGGCATACTCCTAAATAAATACTCCTAAATAAATACTCCTAAATAGATCAATACTCCTAAATAAATTCACGTGACAATTGACAGTTTCACCAAGAAATAAAGCAAATTATCAAATCAAAATCCGTCCTATGCATGAACTTTATATATGGACCTTTTAGGCAAAAGTTTACTCTTTCGCCTATACTGACATATACTAGTGACTGTTGGTTTCTTAAATATTCTAGCACTTGCTACTTATTATTAGATCAAGGAGAAAAGAAACGAGCCCCTAGTTCCCCTTCTCTAGCTAAATGGCTCCGCCCTGAAATCTTCTAGTAATCCAGTGATTTTTCGCGCACTTTATGTTCACGTTTCCTTATGTGACTATCACACTATTTTAAGTCTACCCTTACCTCCACCACTTTATGTCGTCTAACGACAGATTTTCCTATCCTCTATTCCCTATTCTTCAAAACGCGCCCTAAGATCTAATATATTACACATTCGCAATATTCGCTGGTAGCTCTTATTTTAACTGCCGACCCGCGTACTTGGATTTTAACCGCTTGCCGCCCAAAATCCCAGTTCTGAATCCAAGTTCTAGGTACCGCCGCTCGAACCCAAATCCCTAATAATTGTTGTACCCCTCCCGGTTCCCCCGCGAGTCACACAAAAAAGTACCACCGCCGCATTGTTGACCCATGGTTACGGAGGCAGGCTCCCATCGCGTGATATGTTTTGTAGTGCCTTACTGCCGCGTTCGCAGGCTTGGATCCTTTTCTCACAAAATATATAAACAAATCGTGGCCCGGCCAATCTCTTATCGACGGATATTTATGTCTGTCTTACTGACGCTTGGTACTTATCTGGAATTAATATATGCCCTGTATTCCCCAATTCCCTAGTATATTTTGCTAGTTCTATATCTTCAATTAGCAATTAATAATTGTTACATACTCAAAAATGAAATCGTTCTAAATTAAGTAGGTACTTGCAGAAAAACCAAACCGTTGAGGTGAAGAATTTCTCGCTCAAAGACCAGACTTATTATTAGATAATATTAATACTAACCCCCTAAAGATTTACTAGCTACCACAAAATGCTGTTTCATATGCGTAGAGCACTTACAAAACACCGTGATAGCATTACTGGTTGCATATCAGCCTAATTACACTTGTTACAGAGCCACCATTTCATATATTACGACTTCGTCTAATGCATTTTAGACGAGATTGACGTCTACTATTATTGACGAAGGACGAAGGTAAATCACCCTAGTGAATAAAAGCCGTTATACATTACATGAGAGTAAATGCTTTGTCGACGCTGTTAATTTATCTACACATCTTAACACAGCTACATACATACATACATACATACATACATACATACATACATACATACATACATACATACATACATACATACATACATACATACATACATACATACATACTAGTGCAGTCTGCCTATTTTGGCCCTATGTTAATTTTTCACTTTGGCGATACAGTAAACAAAAATATGTAAAAAATCTGAAATTTTTCGTAGAATTCAATAAACCAAAACTGGCGCCTCCAGGGCCCATAGTAAATTGGGCCCAAAGTTGGCCAAAAACGGTTTCTTCCATTTAACTTTGCCATAAAATTAAGAAATGTTTTATACAAAAGTTGTAGAACTATTAAATACGGATCGATCTATGGAAATCCGATATCAAAAAACCACCATGAGCAGGCACTATGAGTAAAATGGAAAAAACCGTTTTTGGCCAACTTTGGGCCCAAGTTACTATGGGCCCTGGACGTGCCAGTTGTTTGTATTTTGGTTTATTGAATTCTACGGAAAATTTCAGATATTTTACAATACAGTTTACTGTATCTCCACTTAAGGGTCCAAATCCATAGGCAGACCGCGCTATACATACATACGTGTTCTTTCGGACCACAGTTCAAATTTGTGTTTATAGAAATTAAGAAAACCAGATCTTTGATTTGCGAAACGTAAGTGCATTTTGCAATTATAATAAATACTACTGGATAGGGGTGGAACCTTTGATGTAACTGTAACACTCGGAGTAGTTTCCACAAACACCAAAACACTTTCACTTCGCTCGACGCGCGTTTCGCCAACCAAGTTGGCATCATCCGGAGACGATTAAATAAGATACTATCTTAAGATTAGTTTTAATCGTCTCCGGATGATGCCAACTTGGTTGGCGAAACGCGCGTCGAGCGAAGTGAAAGTGTTTTGGTGTTTGTGGAAACTACTCCGAGTGTTAATTATAATAAATGTCAAAAAGTTGCCTTAAAAGTGTTATTATCTTCTTATTATCTGTTAAAAGTCAAATATTAGGAACATTTAGTTACATAAAGCATTGAGTGCTCCTCAGTATTCCTGCACATTTGTTAATTAATTATAGTTACGAACTACTGCGTTTCTCAATTACCTGTGAATGTTGACAGGATTCACTCTTCACTATCTCATCTGCAAAGCTGCGTGAAAAATAAAACCACCTTTAAAACTTAAATAAGATCTATTAGAATATAAATTAATATAATAATTCAGCTTGATACCTATAATTCTCGTACATGCGTATATTCGCGATAGATCCTCCCCCAGAGGATATCTGGAATTTTATCAGTCTCTGCCTCGCTCTAGCAACAATATATGTTATAATATATTAACAGAGATCAAACCCAAAGGTGACATGACTGCTCCTAACGTACAGATACACGACATAAGTACCATATATGCATCCTCTACTTGTTCCGGTTCCACAAGTCTGCAAGGATAAAAAGTATGGTCCAGTAATTTTGGTATAACTTTCAGACTCATCTCAGTACATATACTATGCAAAACTTGGGAGACACCTAAAAAAATTGCTACCTATTCTAAGAAGGTGTAGCTCACTTTTTTTATCAATCTTAGCCTCTTCTCTATTGGCGTCGTATATTTTTTTCGATTTTTTTCTTAATGTGCTATTGTGACCTCAGGGTCGTGATAGAAAACAAGTTTCTTTTTACATTAAAAAAACATTTTTCTAAGCAACCCTAGGAACTATATTTAACTGTTGCGTTAATTCTAATGGTCATACCTCGGCATGTTTTTCTCTCTCTTTTTATAATGGTCATACCTCGGCATGATATCGTTAGTATGAAAATATGGTGTTTTCTATGAAAAAATAAAAAATTAACAACGCCAGTGACGTGTAAAAATTTCATGAATTAGAAAATGAAACCCTATTATATACATTTAGATACTAACAAATTAAAAAATAAAAAGCAAATAAACAATTTAAAAACGCATTGGTTGAAATTCTGTACAAATTTCGGGTTACTATAGAAATATAGTAAATGTTATTTATTATGATGGTTGGTTTTTAAGTTGGCTTAGAACTTAGCGTTTTAGGGTTCCGTGCCCAAAGGGTAAAACGGGACCCTATTACCAAGACTGTCCGCTTGTCCGTCTGACAGTTGAAATTTTCACAGATGATGTATTTCTGTTGCCGCTATACTAACAAATACTAAAAAACATAATAAATATTTAAAGGGGTCCAGTACAACAAATGGACATGGACCTGAATCTGTATGCTAATAAATGCCGGAGTCGCCGGTCGGACGAGATACTACCATTAAAATAAAATTAATATTTAAGGGGTGCTCCCATACAACAAACGTGATTTTTTGCCGTTTTTATAGATAATGGTACGGAACCCTTCGTGCGTCAGTCCGACTCGCACTTAGCCGGTTTCTTAAAGCCATACTATCTGAAGTATTAAATTTATATACATCTTTTATAGCAAACGTGGTAAGTACATCGAAATAAAATCTATGGTAATTCTGCGTACCGACACAGAGGTGGGCCGCCGAGTAAATTGAAACCCCTAAATTGAAATGTACGGCGAAAAGAATAAGGATACATCAACAAATGAATGCGGCCGCATCCATTAGAAGATCTAATGAGCATAATATTTGGAGGAGCAGAACGTTAACCGACTGGAATTACCACCCAGAATACCAGATTTGGATTCAATCGAACACTTCTTGAGACTTGGATGAAATTAGAGTATTCTAGAAGCGAAGATCAGCCTGAGACTACAGAGGAGCACAAATAGAGTATTTTGGAGGCCTGGGAGTCAGTTACCGTGGAGTTAATTAACGCATTAATTTCGAGAATATCAGTTGTTCAGGCTAGAATGCCCCCCTTCTAGCCTCCGGTCATACTCAGTCAACCATACTCAGTTTTTAAATTGTTACTATTGTCGTTAATGTTATTACTTTTTTGTAATTAAAAGCATTACTAACATTTTTATTTAATTAAAACAAATAACAAATAAATAATAAGAAAATATTTAAAAAATTAACCCCTTTTTGGTGGTGGTATCGTCATTTAGATACTTTTGTATCTAATTTTAATAACCTTTAAATAACAGCTTTTTATTTATTATTTATTTTACTTATTTTTTTAATTCATATAAACTTCTTACACGTCACTAGCATCATTTTTTAAAAAGTCACTGGCACTTTCTTAAAGCGATTTTTTTTAAACCACGTGGTCAATGTATATTTTTGCTTCTTTCTGTGTTCTCTGGAACTTGCCTTGCATTAGTACCCAATGTAGATTGAAAAGATCGGCCTGGACTATTAAAAATACTATAGAATCCGTCTTGCCCCTTTGAGTAAGTTACTTTTGTATTCACTTAAACGACTTAAACCCTGAAATTCTATTGACGAAAAATGTGAACTACAGCACTGCATCTTAAAAATTTCGATTTTTTAGGTCTCTCGTGCGTTTTGTAAAGTACTTTATATACTTACTTTGAAATATTCAAGAACACCATGCTGAAGAGATACCCATTAGTGATACTGAATATCCACATTATAAGAGCGTACTGCCAGTCATGGGGGAATAAAACTGGTAGATGACTCCTAGGTTGTGCATTACACAGAAATATTAACGGAATAAATACCACTCTTACAAACATGAAGAACAGTAGCCAGAAAGTATCGAAGACCTAAACAAATTTAGTCAGTACATAATGAATATTGCATCGTCTTCATTATTTCGTATTACCTTGTTTATTTTTGTTGCCAAGATTCTTCCTAGTAGGGTGAAGATGTCGTTAGATAGGAAAGTGATCACCGGCACGAAGTAGGTATCTGGAAGTGTTTAAAGTAAATTAACTGGTATTTTCGGACTCTTGCCTTGATTATAGTTGTCCGACTTACCATTCCATGGATTCCCATCGCCATAGCCCTCAGACACTACCAAAGAAGTCACAGCAGTATGCGTGGTCACTTTAGTGACATCGTACATGATATACGTTACTATGAGTGCCCACATAATTTTCAGATATTTCCTAGCCTCTGAGAATGGGATGGTTCCTTTCTTAGTGTCCTCCACCGAATTTTCCAAGTAGTAGTTGTATAGTTTGCTGTATTTGCTAAAGTAATAGTACACTAGACTAAATCCCATCATAGACGAGCCTAGGATGAAATAGATTAAAGCGGAAGCCGTGGTGGAAGGGCCTGTAGCCAAAGAAAGTATTTGAAGGACGGAGTTGAATACTGCAGCAACGCCTTGGCCCAGAAGGTAGACCTTCATGTAGTATGGGGGGAATTTCGCGAGCAGTACCAAACTTGCTATCTCCAAAATTGCGTTGAATGCTGCAAGTACCAAATAAGCAAATATAAATAAATCTCCAAGAAATTAACGCACCGCCAAAAAAATAAACAAAAGTTTGAAGTTAATTTTTGTCTAGAACTCTTGTCCGATTTCGATGATTTTTTTGTAGATAGCCTCTTTATTCAAGAATTCAAGGATGTTCAATTGTTTTTTCAAAGAAAAATGTTTTATTCATTACAGGGTGTAACAATTCCGATGTTTTTTCCATTAAATTTTGTAACACCCTGTGGACTTCAGCAGTTAGGTAAACCAGCGAGTTAGAATCTAAATCGTACTCTAGCTTTATACTTTCTTAACATTCTCTTTATCTTCATTAGTACCAGAAATATACATTTTTAAACGGTTTTATTTAGCCTCACTGCGTATATTTGTTTATATCTTTGTTTCAAATCTTGAAATAGCTTTTTCAACTACTTCCCGATGAGATAGAGACTTGAAATTTGATACGTGTATAGTGCTCTGGTAACAATTCAACTCATCGTTTTTCACCAATCTAATTCAGCCTGTGCAATAGCATATTACATTGACAATATTTACGTCAAATGAGAGGCAACAGAGTATTCCAGCGACAATATTTATGTCAGATAATTGTCAAAAGAACTATGAATTTTATTTCAACAAAAACCATCAAACTGGTCCCAATTTACCTTATGGCATCTTATTACTTGAGGTTGAATTTCCTACTTCTTCGCGAATTGTAGGTACTTAAATCGTTGTTACCAAACCGGTTCATTTTGGAAATTACACGAAGCACACTACAAGAAATTAAATTGTGTCAGATAAACATCAAATAAATTATCAGCACACTGACATTTAATTATATACTATTTGATATTCTTTCAAAATGAACATGCTTGTTTCATTGAATTATCCTCCGACCTCATGCTCTCAGTTTTGCTACAATATTTGTCGTTCATTCATTACTCGTTGCTGCTGTTTTTGGAAAATAATTACTCGCGCTTCGCGCTCGTAATTATTTTCGTCACGACAGCGACTCGTATTCAGAATGACAAATATTGTCGGCAAAACTCAGAGCACTTGTTGTATTATATATGACAATACAAGTTAATATTTTTTTTACAAAAAAATCAAAATGGCGGACTTTCCTATTTATAAACCGATTTGTCTCAAATTTGAAACTTTTCGGTGTTTAAGGTCACTCAATTTTTGACTCAAAATTAATAAAATAGCGGATACAAAATAGCGGATCCAAAATGCGGACTATTCTATTTATAAGCCGATTTGCCTCAAACTTGAAACTTCGCGGTATTTACATGGTATTTATTTAGGTTACTCAATACAATTTTTATGTTACTTAAAGTTACTATGGTACTCAAAGGTACTTAAATGTGATTCATAAATATGTTAACTTTAAGTACTTATGGTACTTAAAGTTAATATCGAAACGAAAAAATAAATGAAAGTGAAAAGATGCAAAGAAGGAATGTCTAGAGTGCGTATTTCCTCTACCATGAATAACTTCTTGGTAACGCCGCGCCGATTCATAAATAAAAATAAACGAACTTATGTAATTTTGGTGGAATTCTTCCCAAATTTGAATCAATTTTCGCCCAACGTCTTCTAAGGTGTCTTAATTGATTACGTACCTCTTGCAATTTTGTATTAAGTTTATCCCAGAGTTTTTCCATTGGTTTTAAGTCCGGGCTATTAGCTGACCATGCCATGGTGTCGATTCCGACTTCTGCCATATAATTTTACACAACTCGAGCAACATGAGGTCTGGCTTTATCCAGCATTAACATAAAGCCTTGCCTTAATATAGCGCATATAAAACCACGTGGTTGTCTGAAATATCTTGTATGTACCATACGGCTGAGAGGCTTCCATTAATGACAAGTTCCGTGCGACCGACCAAAGAAATTCCTGCCCACATCATTACAGATCCGCCCCCAGATAATGTTGCATTGGAGAAATTGCACTGAGCATACGGTTCATTTGGGTGTCTATATACATGGCGACCTCGTTATATCATTATTATAAAGACAAAGTCGGGACTCATCCGTAACACACGTTCCCATTGAGTCGCGGTCTAGTTAACATGCTCTGTGGCAAAATTTAGCCTTACCCTCCGGTGACTTCTATTTAAAGTTGGATCTCGAGTACCAACTCTTGGTCTCAAATTACATGCTTTAAGTCGCTGACTGATGGTTTTCCCACTAATTTGTAAACCACTCACTTCTCGAAGCTGTATCTGCATACTTCGCACTGTTACAAAACGTTGTGGCACAGTTGAGAGTTTATTAAATATCGGTCCATCATCGGGGTTGTTACTCGATATATTCCTTGTCCCGGTCTGCGGTCTGCGAACAGTTGTATGCACCACATTAAATCGCTGTCCAATTCCTCGATGACTCCAGTCTAGTTCAACCAATATTAATGCTTGAGCAAATTTTTCACCACTCAGATTTCGTACTTCACGTTTCGCATTGACAAAAATATTGGGAAAAAATACGGCTATTACCACAATAAACACATTCCTTTCAAATGCTTTTTGACATTTAATCCACATGTCTCTTCTTCTTTCCGTACCATGCTACTTCTGTTTTTCTAAAATTAAATGAATAAAAACATGTTATGCTATCAAATTGTGTATTTCTGGTACAGTGGCGTATTAACATAACTTGAGGCCCCAGGGCAAGGACAATTAATGGGCCCCTTCATTGAATGAAAACTAAAAAATTTGAAAAATTGGGAAAAAAATTGGGGAAAAATGGGAAATTATTGTTTTTCCAAAAAAAATGTTGAGGCCACGTTTTTGCATTTAGGCATAACTTTTAATTCTAAACAACTTTTCTTGATAACAATTTGCTGAATTTTTTGAAATAAGGGTACTTTATTCTTGTACAATTTTTGACTTGATGCTGTTTGACTTGCAACCATTCTAAATACACCTAATATAATTATCGAACATGAACCAACTTTCGGTAATTGGTTGTGCAATAAATCATATGTTGCACTCTTAAATGACCACACTGTATAAATGAAAAATATCAGTCGCCCTAATTATAAGGAACTTTCTTATTAAATTAACTTAATTCTTAATAATTAAATGCCATCAGACCCTGTACAGGAGTACAGAGTAGTTAAAATTGATCTGTTTTACAGATTTATTTTGTTCATATCTTATAAAATGGAAACTGTAGAAAAAATCGGAGTAGAATTCTGAATTAAGATACTGGATTTCACTACTGGTGCCTTAATAATATACCCATTAACATGATGTAATATTCAAATTGACGAAAATTGAAAAATACCCTATAGTCCAATACCCTAAAAATCCCTATAACAGTAAAAATATCGTCTGGCGGTTTTTACTATTAAACATTTCTCAAAAAAAAAACGAGTTCACATCTTAAGTCGATTTTGTTCGATCCAGGCAGAGAATAGATTTTCTCTGTTAAAACAATTTTCGTTACATACTTACATCAATCATAAAACGTACATCGAGGCATCTTAAATTAAAAGTTAAGTAAAATAAAATATAACCTCACCTTTTTCAGAACAAGTTCTTTTCACAATTACAATGCTGCCGTAAAATATATTTATCTCAGCCCAATAATGAGCCCAAAATGTAAGTAAAAAATTCTGCCCATGTAAATACCCTAAATCGAAACGTGTTCTGTTTCTATCGACTAATACCAACTAAATAATAAATATGCAACCACTGATTATGGCAAGGAATCCGAGGTAGTTGAATTGTAGTACAAATATAGTAATGATTGTAAAGCGCCTAATAAAATTAACATCCGGTTTTAGTACTTATAGATGGTTTAGTAAAATAAATAAATGTATAATTTTTTTGTATTAATATATAGGTTCCTATTTCCTAATTAATGGGGTTACTGACTGAGCCCCTTACATTAGCGGGGCCCCAGGTCTGGCCCAAATTTGTTCTATTATTGTTACGCCACTGTTCTGGTACTGATGAAGATAATAAACCGAATCGAAAAGACAATGTGTTTTTTCCATTAAATTTAGTAACACCCTGTGGAAATCAACAGTTATAGTGAAACAAAATTTTCATGTAAAAAAAATAGAAATTGGACAAGAGGTCAAGATTAGAAAATATTAACTTCAAACTTTTAATTATTTTTTGGTGGTGCTTTAATTTCTTGGGAAAAGTGTACATTTCGTCAACTTTTGTTATGAACAGATACTTACCGTTATTAAATCCCAACACAAACATTGTGACACAGAAAAATGTGGTTTCCCCTGAAAACAAAAGACGTTCATCGGAATGTGCAATAATTTGTGGAGAAAATTCCGAAACTTGACTGTACTTACACGAATCCGTGTTAATTGCAATGAATGCCGTAGCTATAGCGAAGCAAGCCGTCATTACAGCTAGCGATGCTAATATTCTAGGTCTGGCTTTGATTTTGTGGCCGTAAGTGGTGCTCATGAGGATGCATATGGTGAAGGGTACGGTATTGCAGACCGTGCTGGCCGAAGCGAAGTGACTTTGAAGCGTTGTCCTTGTACTAGCGTCTGATGTATCTGCGCTGACGTTCCGAAATTTGTACATCCAATACTAAAAAGGTAACATGGTATTATTGAATAACAAACACCATTCTAATGCCGCAAAATGTTGTTTACAATTGCAAATGCGCCTTCAACTTTGTAAATTATTATTGGCCATGGGTTTTTGAGTTTTGCTATATTTGCACTATCCTCGAGAGAGCTAGTTAAGTTAAGAGTAGTTTTCTTTAATTATCAGCGCTATTCCGCCCTTTTCGGGAAGGTTTGATCGAGCAGTGTGATAAATTTCGACTGCCTCTTATTTTGCAATAATTTGTTCTGGTTATGTGGGTCTCAGGGGGTAATCTCAGAGATTAAGGCTGCATCGATTTTATCGTTCCATAAGAAAGCTTCTAGTTCATGGACTAGTTTTATTAGCCCATTCGCATTCCAGGCTACTATTATGACCATATTAGCAACCATTTTTATTTTTGTTATTTGCAGCTTTTCTGTTCCTCTTTTCTACTTTGATTATTCTTTCAAGAATCATTTTAATCGTATTTTCCTGTTGATCGAGTTTGGTCATAATTTGGTTTCTGGTAAGGAGATCGCTTTACGCTTTTTGTATCCTCTTTTCTTATACCCTATCCACTACGTTTCTCTAGAGAGTTTTCTTCATCTGTTTGATATTCCTCTATTTCCTCCTGAGTAAACTATTCTCTTGATGCTCAATTGTTGCCATTTGTTCTCCTTTTTGACTGATTACAGAAGATGATTCTAACTCATCGTGTAAAGGGGGAGTGAATATTTCCAGGAGGTAGTTTTTTACAGGAGGCCTCTCAAGTTTACTGCTCTTTTTAAACGGGTTTTCATTTTGTTGACCTCCTATAGCCCTCGACGCAAGTTTAATATGTGGTATTAATAGGTTTATTTCACAGCAATCTAATAAAACTAGATGATACCAGATGCCTAACCCGTTATTACGATGGATCTCTGTAATTCAATATTTCCATACCTACTTGTAATAAAATGATTGCAATTAATGTAATTATTAAACCACTTATGGTAATCGATGGAAAGATACGTTTATGATAAAACAGTATCATGTATAAATATAGTACGTCAAGGAAAAATATAAACTTTTGCGTGTTTTTAGTCTTGGAGAGAACAAAATTTTCAATAACAGATGTACTAGTAGGTATGCCGTAAGAATATAATTCCCAATAAAGACATATATTTGCCATAAACATAAAAAAGAACATTATTTTTCGACCCTCACAATTTAATTGAATAATTAACATCGTGAAATGACAGATCTGAAATATCCCTGTAATTTATTAAGCATTAAATTTAACACCGTTAGAAAACCTGGGAAAGGTCACAAGAACTGCAAACTAAATTACCAAAACAACTGAAATCAACGAAAACATACGAGAAAATATAAATTCATGTTGATTTTTAATAATGTGCAATAATTATTGGAAATAAAGTGCTTGTTTTTCAACGTTATGACTGGTCGTAGAAAAATTACTACATACAACTCGCATATAACACCTAGCAAGTCACTCGTACTCATTACGATACCGTGGGCAAGTCCTCATACTCGTGTCTTAATAGCGATCATTAAATGCTCATTTTATATACTATTATGTGGACTACTAAGTAATATACTAAGTTGTGGAATACTTGAGACTATTCTAGACTTTAAACATCTTTTCATCACTCTTCATCACTTTTATCTGACACAGTGGAGCTGTACCCAAGATTATATTAAAGTTTAATAATATATGGGCCATTTATTTAGGGCTGTCGATTAAATTTCAATACCAAGAATCTGTCAGAAGAAGGTACTAATTAATCACTCCTAGACTGCCAAAAGATTTGTCACCCCTAATAAGAGTAGCGTGGTGAAGAGCCTTCCAGATATAAAAAAAATATATATAAATAGTCGATTTTATTATGAACTTTCTGGCGCGCATGGAGTCTACTTAAAATACTAATTGGGTAATACAAAAACCTTCATCACATTTCATAATAAAAGCTGAAACATTCCGGTAATGAAACCTACCAGACATTTCCCAATTATATCCCACAACATAAAACAATATACTTACGTCATTTGCGGTTACAAAGAACGAATATGGCAGAAAATGCATAAGCCCAAGAAGGAAAAATAAAATATTCACATAATAAAACCGATCCGGTATCTGCACATTCTCCCAGTGCTTTTTGATACCCGCGTGGTTTATTTTTAGACTTTCGATGGTAGCTATGGAAACTGAAACAAAGACAATAGAACCAAGTAAGCTAACAGTAATATTTTTTTACCTCTCATTATGTCCACCATTTTTAATATCCTATTTTATACTCTAAAAATACCTAGTGTTAACTTTTGTAGTTAAGACAACACCACTGTACTAAGGCAGTTGTTCTCTTGGGCTTGTAGATAGGAATGGCGGCGTCTCATTTATTTTAAAAGATGCGTGCCGTTATCTGAATCTAAATCTGAATAAGCACCTGATTATTGACATAAGTAGTGTTTACCAATTATAATTACAATTACCATTATACAATTACAGTTATAATTACCAAACTTTTTCTTCAGGAACCATTAATTTTTTTCCAATGGATTTTGATAGCGATTTTTGATAAGCGATAAGCGAATAAGCGATTTTTTTAGTCCTATATATGTTACTGGAAGAATATTTATTGCACACAACGCGCTGAAAAGTCGTAATTTACGACTCGACATTTACTCGACTGAATTTACGTCATTCGGTTCGATATGTTAGGGAAATAAACCGTGCGAGGTAGGGAACTGTTGATTTTTTTGGCCGGAATTTTGAGAGCTGCATGTCGCTAGTTAGCTAATGAAAATAAGGGTAGTTTTAATATCTGTTCCTCGTTCGAAAATTCGAAAATCCATTTTCAATTATATGAAACTTTTTCTTTTTTTCACGTTTTCTTTTTATCTGGAGAATGAAAAGTTTTCTTGTGAAAATAACGCCAGACGGTATTTACAGTTCGAAATTGAGCTTCCCGCGAAAAATTATGAGGAAATTTCGGAAAGTTTTCAGCGATAGTAATATGCAAAAAAAAACAAAATGTATACAATAGCCTAAAAGCGGACAAACTGAATTGTCAGACAAGTTTGGCTATTCCATTAGGTATAAATAAATAAAAAAGCTACGAAAAAAATTCAAAATTTTACACGATATTTTTTCGTCTGGCTTTCGTATTTCTATTTAAAATACGTGTACATACACACCTAAAAAAGTAGAGCTCCTCGAAAATTTATTAATAAATAAAAAAAGTACAAAGATATATAAAATTTGCCATATTTTTTCCCTCTGGCATTTGGTGTTTCCATTTTAAATTTGTGTGTACAAATACACCTAAGAAATACCAGACTTATTCGAAAATTTATTAATAAATAAAAAACTTAAAAATTTAAAATATAAAATTTTCCACAACTTTTTTTTCGTCTGCCATTTCATATTTCTATGTAAAATACGTGAACATAAACCTAAAAAATGCCAGGCAAGTTGAGCTGTTTGAAAAGAAGTTTGTAAAAATAAGGAAATATTTATATCAAAATCACTTGCGTATACAATAATCAATTTAAAAATGTTTTTTTCTCTGGTATTTTGTATTTCTATTGGTAATAAATGTACAATGTACAGGGTAAGTCTCTTAAGATTGACACCCCCTTTATCTCACTTATCCTTTGCCGATTTAACTCATTCGAAAAAGGAGTGGACGCGGTTTTTGATGAATTTTTATAATCTGAGCACGGATATTAAAAATCCCGTAAGATATACAGGGTGGAAAATGAAACATGATTTTTTTAAATGGAACATCCCGTATATTTTTATACCAAAATAATGTCCTTAATTTTCTGAATAAAAAAATACCTAATTATTATATAATCACTCCACCTGTTCGTGAGATATTAGTAAAAACTTATCACATTACGGGTGTCAATTATAAAACAAAAAACATATCAAGATACCTCTGGAAACAATGCCATTTATTGAGATAATAAATAAATAATATATAGGTGACAATAACAGTAACGAATAATAACAATAAACAACATAAGCCTAATAAAAACAAATAAAAGTCAATATTAATACAGTAACACAATAGAGTAACACAATTTTATTTATTTACACGTAACGTAATTAAATATTTTCCACGTAACCACCACCATTCTGAATACACATTTGGCATCGCTTTATAAAATTGCTTCTCACCCTTTGAAATATATCACCATTTTGGTTTAATTCCTCAATTTTTACACGTATGCATTCTTTTAACTCATTCATATTATTAAAAACCCCAGAGTCGTATATATCTTGTTTTATCGTACCCCAGAGAAAAAAATCCATAGGTGTTAAGTCCGGACTTTTAGCGGGCCAAGGTATAACACCGTGCCTTCCTATCCAAATAGGATATTTTCTGTTTAGGTATTCGGTGACGTTCCTTGCAGAGTGTGGTGGTGCTCCATCCTGCTACCAAATAACAGATCTGTTGTCCACTAAATTAAAATTATCTAAATAATTTTCAACTGGATGTTGAAGCATATCCACATAACGTTGTGCATTTAAGGACCCATTTATAAATACAGGACCTACAATAGCACTCTGTGGATGCCACACCATACGTTTAGAGTTTGGTATCCTTGTTTTTTTATTTTTTTTACAATATGTGGATTTTCCGCTGCCCAGTAATGTGCATTTTTTCTGTTAAAAATTCCCGCAGTAGAAAAACTGCTTTCGTCAGTCCAAAAGACATGACTTAGAAATTCATCATCTTCCTCCATTCTATCAAGTATGTCTCTGCAGAAGGTTAACCTGTCTTGAAGGTTGTTGTCGTCTAAATATTGAACGGGCAAAATACTATATGGTTTAAAATTATGGCGATGTAATATTTTTATCACACTTCTTTGTGATATATCCAATTCTATTGCTGCGGCATAGGATGATTTGGATGGATTTTCAGCAAAATATAACAACGCGTTGAGTGTTGTGTCTTCTCCTGTTTTTGTTCTTCGCCTTTCCCTTTTCTTGTCTCTCAGAGATTCGGTATTCCTAAACTTTACATAAATGTTTTTAAAACTATTTTTGGAAGGAGGTAGCCTTTCTCGAAGTAACCTAACATACTCCCTCCGAGCAAGAGACTTATTCTTGTTGCACTAAATATAAATTTCAAGGAACTCTTTTCGCTCTTCCAATGAATATACCATTTTCAAAATAACTGGCTTCTTTACGAACACTACGTATTTTTTACGCTAATATCTAAGAGAGTGAACTACTATCTCATAAAAAACTAGATGACATCTGTCAACAAATGAACAATGCAAATATGCATTGTTTCCAGAGGTATCTTGTTGTTCTTATTTTATAATTGACATCCGCAATGTGATAAGTTTTTCGTAATATCTCACGAACAGGTGGAGTGATTATATAACAACTACACATTTTTGGATTCAGAAAATTAAGGAGATTATTTTGGTCGAAAAATATATGGGTATAATATAAAATATGTTCCATATAAAAAAATCATGTTTTATTTTCCACCGTGTATATTTTACGAGATTTTTAATATCTGTTCTCAAATTATAAAAATTCATCAAAAACCGTGTTTACTCCTTTTTTGAATGAGTTAAATCGGCAAAGGATAAGTGAGATAAGGGGGGTGTCAATCTGAAGAGACTTACCCGGTACATATAGTACTTAAATTAAAAATGGCAGACAAGTTAAGTCGTTCGAAGATTGATAACTAAATAATTATTCGTTAAAGAATTGTTTTGCTGGAAACAAGTTTAGTGTACCTATACCTACATGTGTTACGGCAGAGACTTGTTCACCATAAATTATTGGGTACGGTTTTTTGCAGTTTCCTCCTTTTCACAAATGAAGCAGGTTTGTTTCTATATTATCTTCCATGGTTCAAGTAACTATCAAGGCTACGTATTTTATGTTAGTCGTCTGGGGAATATTAAATAAGCTGAAACGTTGTTTCCAACACAAAACCTCTTTGTTGTGTTACCTACCTATCTTGGACAGTTAGCTTTATTAACATGTCAACTCGAGAAAACGATTTGCTCGCAGTCATAGCGACTAACAAGTAGGCTGATACAATCGCGCAAAAACAAGAAGCCCTGATATCTAAATGTGTTTCCAGCAAAACATTTATTTAACAAATAATTATTTATTTTCAATATTCGAACGACTTAACTTGTCTGGCATGTTTAATTTAAGTATGTACATTGTAAGTACACTTATTACCAATAAAAATACAAAATGCCAGAGAAAAAAATCTTATTTTTAGATTGACTATTATATATGTAGGTGAGATTCCAATATAAATATTTCCTTATTTTTTGAAAACCTTTTTTCAAACAGCTCAGCTTGTCTGGCATTTTTTAGGTGTGTATGTACACATTGTAAACGTATTTTAAAGATAAATATGAAATGCCAGACGCCAAAAAAATTTTTGAAAATTTTATATTTTTTCTGTCCATTTTCCTTCGTCTGGCACCGTTTTTCCAATTTCCAATTCATCTGTCAAATGAAAATTAGTTATAAATGTAATGTCAATTTCGAACTGTCATTACCGCCTGGCAATTTTTCAGCGTTATTTTAGAAAACCTTTCATTCTCTCGATTGCCAGACAAAACGAAAACTTGGAAAATTGTACTTTTCTCTTGTAAGTTAACCCCCATCTCCCAACCTTTTCGGACATTGAAAACCGTCCGGCATTTTTTATTGGTGAGTTATTTATCAATGTTAGTCTTTTATTCAAATGCCAGACAATATAAGATCATAAAAAAAAAACAAATGTTGCATGTAAATGAAAATTAAAATGTCTATTATTTTTAGCAGCTAATTAGCCACATTCAGCCTTCAAATGCCAAACAAAAAAAATTACTGCACTCAAAAGTACCCTATCTCACGGTCTAAAACTAAGCCTAATTTTTTAAATGTGAAAGAATTATACATAAAAAAGCTGCGAAATTTACATCACTTCCAGAAAATAAGAATTTTTATATCCTCTCGTACGTCGTTATACATTATCAGAAAATAGTTGTACGCGCAATATCAGTGATTCACGTTAATGAGTTTATAACCATGTTCAAGATTAGAACAATATATGCATACATTTCCTCTTATCTGAAAGGCAATGTAAATCATAGTTACTTCAAGTTAAGAGGTGATTAAGTTTGGGATATTTGGGTACAGTTTAGGAAAGATAGCTACAACTTTCCCATTCTTATAAAATAACTTATTATCTATTATTATAAATGGTATTTTAATTAGTCTATATTATAATTGATATTTTAATTAGTACACTCTAAATTCAACAATTCGCAAAAATCTTTCGAACTATATACATACTTCAATTGGATAAGTCATCAGGATCCAAAGATAACTAAATAATGTTTGGCATGTGCAGTGTCATTATAAACCATATGAGTCCAAAAATCTGAACCTAATATATAGTCGAGGAAATAAAGCACTAAAAGCTGCTTAACTATTGATTTTTTAAGCAGTAAGATGGATCTTAATGCGGTTTTGTGTGTTCGATTCGCGAGAGCGTCTACCAACGTTTTGCACTAAATTGATCAATACATTTTGAAAAAAATACATTTTTGCATATGTAAATATGCATTTTAGAAGTGCATCTCGAAGAGAGAATAAATAAAAAAAGTACAACTCGGTAAATATTGATGGAAATGAGTCCAGTTTTGATACTAGGCGGTTTTTGGGGTCGCTGAACAAGAATGGCACGGCAATGGTCTCCGAGGTACCTGGTGCCCGGGGTGGACAGTATGAACGTCGTCTCCTGGAATTATCTTGAGTGTTACATCATTTTTACCTGAATTTAAATATATTATTATCCTAATTATTTATTTAAATATTATAAGAATGGTGTAGATGCAAACAATGTTTTGAAAAATAATTTCTAAAACCACCAAGTATATTCGTAATCATGTTTATATATTTTATTGTTTAATAAAATCGTTCTCTTCCTCTGTGCATTCAGATTTTAACCGACTTAAAAAAAAAGAAGAGGTTCTCAAATCGGTTGTATTTTTTTTTTGTTCGTTACCTCAGAAGTCCGTCATTTATAAATCTATAAATCAATTTAAAAAATTCCCTTTGTATTCCCTTTGGAAAGGGGTATTTTCAAGTGGGTCCCATTTTTTGAAGTCACCAAATATAACAGAACTAATGGCGAATGCGCCGGTCACAGTCCTAATAGCTATATAACAGCTAGTTCCATAAATATAAACAAAAGCGCCCTTTTCGAAAAGTGAACTTTTAGAAAAAGTAGACTTTTAATTCTCTGTAAAGTCGATTCTGTTCCATAAAGTGAAATGCATCTCCCGTTAGGAAAAGCTTCAATTTGTGAATCTTTATAGTGTTTGCGGGCCTGAATGTTACGTGTGAAGTTAGTCAAGAGGCAAAACGAGTGACAATTATGACACTTTTATTTAATAATAACTCTGTAATAACCTAACATTTTCGAAGTTGTTTTGTGATGGAAATTTAAATAAATTTTGTGGGTTTGTAAAAATTGCTTTATTGTATATTTTTATCCTCTGTTATTAAAGGGTTCATATATACCTATATATGATAAATAATGAGTCAACGTGACGTGGAAAAAATTCGCAAAAAGTCACTTTCCTAAAAGAGGATGAGATTAAATTACTGAATCCATATTTGCAGAGAAAAATTATCGAAAATAAAGTGACCAATAAAGTAATAAATGAGAAGGGCTTCTTGTCAATTATGTGAGAGTATGATTAAAGTTTTATTAAATTCTGTCGTTTTGTTAAATATTCTGTCGTCGCGTCGTTTTGATGAAAACATCGCAGCCACGATTGCGATGTTTTCATCAAAACGACGCGACGACAGAATATTTCTACTATATATTTTTTATCTTCTTAACACCGTTGTGTCTTCTTCCTCACTTCCTGAGGAAGAACTTGAACTAGAATTCAGTAAACGATAAATTGTATTTCAAACACACCAAGCCCAAACAACCATTATTTCCCAGACCATGACAGTAAACAATAAATTTGTAGGTTAAGTTTACAATAAAGTCTTTTAATATTACAGGAAGCTTATGTCGATTATGGAACTGGCTGTAAACTACTGAATGCAGAGAAAAGTTATCGAAAATAAAGATACCCATAAAGTAACAAATATTAGTAGGGAGTAGGTAATATTCTTGTGATTCTTATGAATATAAAGTTTTATTTTTATTTAGGAGAAGGCTGGGGGGCGAAATCGAAAATGCTGGATCAATTGGAGGCGTGGCCTATATATTTTTTCTCTTCTGACTGGCAGTCTATGCTGACAGTAAAAAAATTATTTGTAGGTTAGGTTTACAGTAAAGTCGACGTTTTCTCCTCAAAAGGGCCAAAATCGAGACTTTACCAAAAAGGAAGCTTTTTAGTAAAAGTGCCTTTAAAATTCAATTATCGAACACAGTTTAGAACTTAAAGGAGACTTTTGATATTAAAGGAAACTTTACTTCGATTATGGAACTGGCTGTAAATTAATTAAAATCATCATAAAAATCAGTCAAAAATCAGAACGCAATATTCACTGAGAAGCGAGATATAAAATAAAAAACATAAAAATAAAACAGACTTCTATTCGAAAAAACTGCCCTAAAAAGTAAAAAATAATTACGTTATTCATTCTTGCTTAGAATACTATCAATTTATTAGGCCAATAATATACAACACTCGGAGTAGTTTCCACAAACACCAAAACACTTTCACTTCGCTCGACGCGCGCTTCGCCAACCAAGTTATAGTTACATCAAAATGTGTTATAGTTCCGGCCCGAGTGTTATAGTTACATCAAAGGTTCCAGCCCTATCCAGTAGCAATAATATACAATTATTTATTTTTGGAGTCGGTGCCAGCCAAGGTTTACAAACGTATAACGAAGTAGAGTAGTATACATCTCTAATTGTATTCGATTAGAAGTTTCAATTTAGGTTTATTTGTAATTATGGTGTCGCTTAGGCAGTTGTATTCAATTGTAAGTGAATACGTTAACTGTTAGTTAACTGGCTGGCACCGTCTCTAAAAATAACAATAATTGTAAGTAAGACTGAAAAACGTAATTATTTTTTACTTTTTAGGGTAGTTTTTTTTGTCGGTTTTGTTTTTTTGTTAAAAATATTTTATTCTAAATAATTTTATACATTAGAACAATTGCCTGCACAATTTTTGCATTCAGATTAATCCATGCTATTTCCCATGACATTAATAACCGCATTTTTTTTACAACTGCAGAAAATTAAATTCATAACACTGGATGGACCAGGAACATGTGTCATCTTTATAAGATTTTCTACAATTTACCATCCCCAATTTGTTGGATTTAAAACGTCTTCTCCGTGTAAGGAATTCTGCACTTGTAAATAAACTTTTAAATTCTACGTGAAAGCACATCTACCGTAGGCATAATTTTACCGATAGGGACTTTTTTATTACATTGCTAGTAGTAGTTGATAGCCGTGTTCAACATATCTTCAATAGACAAACCAGTGTTTGAATTTTTGTGCATGCATGACAAGATCAGGATTTTTTGGAAGGTATAAAAAAAATAGATTTTCCCTTCATAGAACGTGGGTGACCGATACTGTATCGCAACCTGTAAAAGCATGTTTCAGCAAATATTTTCCAAAACATATGGAAGGTGACATAAACTCTTCGACGAGTATAATTCTTCTGCTTTGTTTGGTCGAGCGGGTTTCAGAACAAATACTTCAGAATTGGCTGGAGTGAGGGCAGCGACTAGAACAAGGACGTCAGTATCTTCTGTGACAACAACTTTTTTTTTATTAATATTCTCTGCTATTTTTATTGCTGCAGTAACTATGGTTATATCTGCAGCAGCTACACATTGCATGGAATTAATTCCTACTTCAGTAAATTTATTTCCTAACATTTTAATGATATTATTTATTTTATTCTAGGTATTAAGTAGAAAGTTTTTGTTTTGAATCTACACCTTTATTATAGTTCAGGTAAAAACTTCCGTCGTGATATTTGTGTTCAGGGACCCCAAAAAACCCCGCGTAGCAAAATTGACTTATTTCCATCAATATTTACCGAGTTGTAAATATATCATTTATTGTCTCGTCGTGATGCACTAAATTGCATATTTTTATGTGCAAATCGCGAATCGAACGCCCAAATCCGCATTAAGATCTATCTTACTGCCCAAAAAATCGGGAATTCATTGCTCTATTTCCTCGACTAATAATGGAAATTCTACTCATATGCTGTAAAGGAAAATTTGGTATTCGTCTCAAGAACATTTCAGAGATCCACTTATCTCAAATTCTAGTAGAGATCGCCTTAAAAAATCACGTAACCTTGAATTTTTCTAAAGCGTCATAATTGACGAGTCACTCGATTTCAGATGATGATAACAAAACGACATCATATGTGTTGTGAAGATGGGCAGACAATGTAACGACTAGTTCAGTTTATGAACAACTCAAATCAAATGAATAAGAGTTAAACGATAACGCCTATTATGCTATTTCTCAATTTGGAATAAGTCTATTTAACAAATAATGTCTCACAATAGTTATGTCCGTCGATTACTGACGAATTCGATGAGAGAAAGGCGGCAACACTATGTTATATCTCACGCTACAGCTACCTCTTTTTTCGTCATTTCCTATGCCCCCTTCAATACAGCGGTACCTCTACAACAACTCTTCGGAACTACTACCGCTTCAGGAGGTTCGTCCACAAAGCTCGATTACCTCTTCTGGGTTACCAATTTTGTCGCAGTCATTATCTCACAGTGTAACTACTCACGTCAATCATATTTAATTTTTTTATATCCATAGTTTGTAAAACATTCTTAATGCAATGTATGTATTTGGGGAGGTAGAACTTAATAATAAGTAGACATATGTACTGAATGATATATTAGCAATTTATTTATTTACAGTCTACAAAATTCAACCGAACTCGAGATCCTCGCCAATTGTTGGACCTCTTGGCCATGGCCGACAGTTCCTTATGGATAACACAGGGCGGGATTCGTGATTTTTAGAGGTCCTGGGCTCATGTAATTTGGAGAGCCGTTTTGCAATAAATTAATATTATTTTACAGAAAGGACACCGTTCCTTCACCACCATCCTTTTTGTAATATTTTTTTTACATAATATACATAACCTTCAATATTGATATATATATATATATATATATATATATATATATATATATATATATATATATATATATATATATATATATATATATATATATATATATATTAAATATATATATATATATATATATATATATATATATATATATATATATATATATATATATATATATATATATATATTTTATTGGATGGAAATTTAAGTATTCCGATAATGAAATCTTAATAATATAATAATGAAGTGACCTTATGATAACATTTATTTGTTAGACTTGGTAGACTTTGGACATTTGGTAGACAAAAAAACAACTTACATTAAACAATACTTACGGAATTTGAAGTCACAAAGAATGAAAATGGCAGAGTTTGTATAAGCCCAAGGAAGAAAAATAAAATAGTCACATAATAAAACCGATCCGGTATCTGCACATTTTCCCAGTGCTTTTTGATACCCCCGGGGTTTGTTTTTAGACTTTCGTTGGGAGCTACGGAAACTAAAACAAACACAATAGACTTAGCAAGCTAACAGTAATGTTTTTGTTACCTCTCTTAATGTCCACCATGTTTTATTATCCTATTTTAAACTATCAAAATACTTATTTTTTTAACTTATAAGTGGCGATGGGTACACTACTGTTCCCAGACAGAGTTCTCTTGGGCTTTCAAGTTCGAATGACGCGATATCGTTTGTTTTAAGATGCGAATTATGATCTGCATCGAAATACCTGATTGCCTGAGTACCTGATTACTGGCAAAAATTACTACTAGCAATTATAACACAAATATTTTGAGGTACCTGGATACCTATCAGAGATCAAATTTAATTAAACACAAGTGTTTGGAACATTATCTCTTGGAAAAATTTGTAATTCTTAACTATATAACATTAAAGTGAACTACGATCTATGATGTAGGTACAGTGCACAAGAATAGATTATTCTTAGTTACTTAGAAACTACACTGGGAACAGCTGTTCTTTTTTCTATAAATAAGAACGATATAGTTACCACGTATACATGCACCGTTTAGTCATAACTAAGTGGGTTCGAACAAGTAAGTCCTGTCATGTATACCGTTGCTAGTTCGAACTAACTTTGTTAGCTCAGTCTTAGTAAGATCGAGCTAACTATGTGGGCTAGCGCTTTTAGCCCATTTCAAAAATCATATAAACGTTTAGCTCGCTTGTAATTCTAACTAAATTGAACTTTGCCAACATTTAGGTGAGAAACGTTACAGATACCCCCGCAGAGAGCCCTAGATATCGAGATTTTTTGTTTATTACTACCGATAAACAAATAACGGCAATGATTCTCTTCACGATTAAAAAAAACAAGTTGAACGGCAAAATCTCAAAAACGAGTCAAAAATCGAAATTTCTAAGAGAAAAATTCGGTTTCCCCGCTGTGATTTTGTGGTTTTCTGTTTATTAGTATCGATAAAAAATTAAAGGCAAAATCGCTCTTTTCAAGATTAAAGCAACCAAGTCGAACGGCAAAATCTCAACCAGAAAACGATTTGAAAACAAATTTTTCAAGCGAAAAACTCGGTTGCCCTGCTGAGATTCGTTTTGCGGCTCAGATTTTGCGGTTCGCCTTGTTTGATTTAATCGTGAAGTGTGCGATTGTGTCGTTGACGAAAAACCCCGAAATCACGGTATTACAGCAGGGCAAGTGAGTTTTCGTCTTGGAAAAATTTTTTTGGCGAGTTTTTCGGTAGTATAAACAAAAAATCCCGAAATCGAAATGTTTATGCCTTAGCGAGATCAATTTGCAAAAGTTGCTAACTTTATGGACATGCCTGCTAACTTTATGGACATGATGCTTGACGTTCTCTGCTTGACGTATATAGTAGCTCTATATCATATTCAAGGTTACCTACCTACAACATACATGCATTTTTGCCCTATCTAAAAAGGAATGTAGAATGTAGATAATTATCTTGATATAGATAATTATCTGAGATATAAATAATTAAAACTAAGTGCTCAGTACTGTTCAGTAAGTAGTTTAGGACTCATTTGATGCTGCTATTACGATAGCAGCAACATTTGATCAGGTGCCTGATCGTTGTCTAAGCGTCTAAGGTAGGTATATCTAAACACGTAACCACCAGAGTCTTTTCAAACGAATTATTTACATAAAAATGTCAAGGATTTTGATTCAAACCTTTCACATACTTACCTCTGTTTTCAAACATTGCAAATAAAGAGAAATAAGAAAATGAGTTAGTCGACTTAGTCGTATCATTTATTTGACATAAACTCCAGATAATTAGTAACTGTTCGCATGATTTTAAATAGCGAGTTCAAATGGGGGGTCTAAAATAGTAATTTGTATAAATATACCTATTAAATATCCTAAAGAAATATATATATATATATATATATATATATATATATATATATATATATATATATATATATATATATATATATATATATATATATATATAATATATATTATGTATATGCGAAAGCTTTCGAAACATGTTGCAAATGTATATTAAAACAAAAACATACCTTCTGGGCGTCGAACTTCTCTAGCGTCGTATACCGGAGAGTACATTTTAGTAAAATATATTTAGAGAATCGTCAATAGTGAAAAAATATATACTTTTAGAGATGCTTTCCAAAAGTCCAAATTATTCTTTCAATTGAATAATGTCATAATAACACAGGCAGCTAAAAATATTTGGAACATACAGGGCAATAGAAACCTTTCAATCAAAATAGATTTTCACCCGAAATAAATCTACATCTACTAATCTCACTGTTTATAGTGTAATTACATTATCAGCTCATTAGAACATAAAGATCAAGTCGACTCCATTTCCACAGACATCTTTCAAGTCTTTGATAGATCAACCATGGCATACTTATTGAAAAACTTAAAGAAGCGGGTTTTAGTAGGAATGTTTTCCATGGGATTGTTAGTTATTTAAAAGAAAGAGTGCACAGGTTGTTAAATATAACGATGCCATTTCTTCTGCTAACAATGTTACCTCTGGTGCTTCTCAGGGCTCCTATTTTAGGAGCCCTGAGAAGCACGTAAGCACGTATCATGTACGTAAGTAATAAGTAATGAATTAATTCACTTAGAGTTATTATAATTTATATTTACTAGACTTTGCACACGTTGAATAGTTTTTGCGATGGTGTTGGGCAACCTGTAACAAATATTGTCGTGAATCTTCGTCGTTCGTCAAGCAGTTATTAAACTCTTGAATTAGAGCAGCGCGTATCTCAGCAGTATCGTTAACAACTCTCGAATTGCTAGTGGTTAATAGTGGTTTGAAAAAGAACACAAATATTTAATTATTTATATTTTAGTTTATTCTTAACGTTTTATTTTTTTTATCAAATTATTTACAATATTCAGAATTCGTCATCAGAATCATCATTTTCAAGAATTGGCTCGCCTCTAATATTATTACCACGTTGATCTTCATCTTCATCTTCACCGTTGGTAAAGTCTATATGATCGTATAATTGCGTATCATCATCTTCGTCATCATTGGCAGACGTCTCGGTGTCAACATTGGCACATGTCGATCCTTTGCAATTCGTACAGTTCACTGTGCATCGTACGCCACTCTTTCGACAGCCGCATGATCTCCCGCATCCTTTTTTACATCCACACGAAATATCATTTAATATTTGTTCTGGTGCTGGTACCTCTGTCATTCGAACAGGACTGAGTTCACCCGCCTGTATTTTCCATCCCCAATTTGTAGGTTGCAGCTCTTCATTGGAATTGTGAAAATATCCTATCCAAATTGCGAAATAACACTTTGGGGGTGCAGAAACGGCCAATTTCAGCAATTTTACCACCCCTACGATGACAATCAAATGAATCTGACTTTGGAATCGTATTCAGCGACCCAAAAAAACCCCTTGGTGCACTCGAGATGCCAAAAACAAGTAAATTACGAAAAAACATTCCGGGGGTGCAAAATTGGGCAACTTTATGGATTTTACCATCCCTATGATGGAGTCCAAGTAAATCTGATGTCGTATTCGGGTTCAGCGACCCAAAAAACTACCTAGGTGCACTCGAAATGCCAAAATACTTTTATATTTTAATAATTTGAGGATTTTCAGCCATTTGCCCCCCCAAAGGGTGGGATTGGGTTCCCAAGAGGTTTTAAGGTGTATGAATGATCCTGAGGACCCCCTGAAGCGAAATCCTCAAAAAATTTTCGATTCGAGGCTACATGTTTTTTTTTATTATAGCATAAATCCCGGTTCACAGCTTGGAATAGAGCATTCAGGTGAGATCAGAGCTTTTTGTATAACTAGTGTCACTACGGCTCTCGAGCCTACGTCCATTTGTTTTCCTCTGTAGCTACCTAGTCAGGCTCAGCTACCTAGTCAGGCTCAGCAACCTACCATTCTCGCTGATGGTGCCCATTAGAATTTGATTCATTTGCGTTATTTTTTTTTGTTCGTAGTTAATGTTAATAATTAGTTTTATATCCTGGTAATAATAACTTTAGTTCTACCGATCTGTATGAATTGGGACATTATAATTTTTTGTTATTTCTTATTAAAGGATCGGTAAGAATCAATACACATTTTACTTGTATGTTTATTGTACTAAAAGGGCTCGACTCGCTTGTCAATAAAAAAAATAACTTAGTAAATAGCCTTATGTAAATTATTCCCATATATAAAGGGCAAGGGATTGGTCTTACGCACATTCCAATAGTCCCTTATCGTAATCTTATAGAGATCGTAATAAACAATCAAGCAACCTTGAATTTTTCTACGACGTCAATTATGACGCCATTTAAATGATCGGCTTCAGAAGATTAACAAAACATTTTGTGAAAAAATTGATATAGTATACGCTATTATAGGTATTATATTCTTCGCTGCGAAATAGTATATTGAAACACCCATACTCCCCCCCTCTTTTGCTGATTCGCTTATTTCCCAACATTTTCGGTGTTTATACACTTGAATTTGGCGTGTAGTGTGATCGTCTATAGTTTTAGCGGTAGTAAGGGTCCTTACTTCGCGTGTTTGTAATTGTAAACTCTTTGATTCGTTTATATACAGTTTGTTATTATATACCTAAGATTTATACTGCTTGAAATTGTAAGTCAGAAATTTTAATGTTTCTTTTTCTGAAAATTAAATTTTGCACTAGAAAACAATAATCTAAAGTTTTCTCACTAGCTGTGCTGGTAAACCAGTTTTGTCTAAGCAAAGTTCAAATAAAAATAACTTTGTTCGCCAATAAATCTGTGACCATAAAAATCAACAGAAGGTTAGGTCAAAGTCCATTCAATTTCGTCGAATACATTCTTCAAAATTACTGTTAAGTACCCACCTGATATAATCCTGATTACTCATGAGAATTGATCTTCAAAAACAAAATAAAAAGAGGTAATTTAGCACTTGATAACCCCTTTTAAAGCACTCATAGATAGAGGTTAAAATTAAATTAAAAAAATTATACCCACTTGTGACTGGCGTAATTTAACTGCTCTTCTTTATCTTCGTAGAAGATGTAAATTTTTTATCTTGCTTCTTCTAGTACTGCATTAGCCATATCACTTGTCGATCACAATAAGTATATTAGAAAAGAACTATCATATATACAATCAATTATATGCACTTTTCACTTTTCCTTTAAATTTTATCTATATAGTTTCTTAGAATAATTATAATTGTTATTATTCTACAGATACGTAAATGTTACGTAACTATAACATATCTACAGATAATAAAGTCAATGGAGAGCTAACCACGCCCATAATAGACGTACAAGACGTCATGACCATAAACGCACCCTCGACTTTCCCCGGGGGTGCCAGCCTGAAAAAGTGTGTAAACTTTAAACATGGTCTGCGCGTAGAATATATCTTGAACTTACCTCGCGGTGTCTAAATACATCAGATTCACTAAGTACCCATTGGTGAAACTGAACATCCCCAGTACTAGGATATATTGATAATCGTGAGGCAGTAGTAGCGGTATATGATGCCTAGGTTGAGCGTTGCAAAAGAATATTAAAGGGACGAAGATCAGCATTCTTATGAACAAGAATATCATCAGATGTACTCCATTCACGGTCTGAAAACAGAATACTTACTATTTCCTTCTTTATTAAATCCTGTTCAAAAAAGATTCAGGTAAATTTTATTTGGACCGGACGAACGGTTCGGAATATTTTTTTATATTGTTACGCAGCCTATGGCGAATGATATCACCTCATATTGAATGTGTATCGAGGATTCTAGCGGGGCGAAGGACGCTTCTCCACACATCGAGGCATGTTAGAAGAGTGCAGAAATATCGAGAAACGACTGTTTTCTGTATATAATCCAGTGCCTCAGGCGACGTTTTGTTAATGTCCGGTATAATAGTGTCTAGTTAGTCTGGTATTATATTCAATATTGAGAAGAGAGTCTTGTAAACTCAACATCTTTTCCTGAATCCAACTTGCTAGCTATTAATTAAAATTTGTCAGTTAAACCAGTGGCAATTGATGCAACGTATTTCGGAGATTCGGAGAACAAGTCGAATGCGTTTTTTTGTTCTTTTTTGTTTTTGCTGTCTCAGCTGGACATGTAATATATTTTATCTAATTTTGACATTTAAAGTGACACTTTTCAACACTCTTTGACGTTAGGGAACGTCTTTCTCTTCACTACCAGTTACGAAGAATAAAATTATACGCAACTGGTTTTGTGAAGTTGATTTCATAGTAGGTTATTTAGACATGACAAGCTGTGAAAGTGACAAGCTGTCACACCGTTACAACCTACTGGATTGTTTTTAAACGTATAAAATTCAGTTCTCTTGTCAAAAAAATTAAAATTGGTGAAAAATCTTGTATGAAACACGTTGGGAAACACTATTTTGTGTAACTCCCATCCTTTTGCGGAACTCACTAGCGCTCGTTTCGCAGAAATCTGCTCGTTACACAAAATAGTACTTTTCCCAACTGGTTACATAAATTACTATTTTCTAATTTTGACATTTAAAGTGAGACCTTTCAAAACTCTTTGACGTTAGGAAACGTCTTACTTTTCACAACCAGTTAACGTAAAGTAAAATTTTACGCAACTGGTTTTGTAAAGTTCATTATTATTAGTAGGTTATTTAGACCTGACAAGCTATGAAAGTGAAAATCTGTCAAACCATTACAACTTACTGGATTGTTTTTAAACGTATAAAATTGAGAGTTTTCTTCTCATAAAATGTAAAATTGGCGAAAATTAGAAAAAATCTTGTATGAAACACGTTGGGAGACACTATTGTGCATGAAACACGCTCTTTTCACAAAATAGTACTTTTCCCAAATGGTTACATAAATAGCTATTCCCCTTACTTACTTAATCTCCTTTTTTACCAACAACTTACACCTGTCGACATTGATTCATTATCCCTTCCAATAACAAGGAACAATAAAATTTCCCTATGAAATTTACATTAACGTAAAAATAAAGTGTCGATCATAAAGCCAAGTGTTGCCCATTGCCTAAAGAGCCAAGAATAAGTCGAAAGATTCAGTTGTCACAAGGATGCAGAGTGCCAAATATTTTAGCCAAGTGCTCGATAGTTTTCACCTGTTATTTTTCAAATGAATATTTTTGTCATTAAGTGATAACTTATCACTTAAAATCAGATTTAAATATTCGCATATATTTCAAATGATATGAAAAATAAACTTTACACTTCTGGTTAGTTTTTGTGGGTGTGTTAATTTTGAAGTAACAGACAGCTATGTCATTTTTATATTGTCAAAATATAAACTTATATCTCCTGGTCATAACCTCCTGCTCAATATGGAGTACCGTAGGAATCAGTTGATGGCCCGGCAGTTGTTCTTAGTATTGTTACGGAATCGTCATAAGTGATTGTGCATGATATACTGAAAATATCCTAGATCTAGGACAAATCTGCACCATCTGGCAACACCGCACCAGACGACGTGGCAACATCACATCTAGGGGTGCTATGTACGACCCCACCAAAGGCGAACCGTAGCTACTAGACCAATAGAGATTAAGGCAAAATATTCTGAGCAGTAGTTTTGTCTATCATGAGTTACACTTTAAAATTGTTTTTGAGTCTACAAAGTGTACCATATATCCGAGGTCACTATTTTTGAGTCTACATCCTGTAGACTCAAAAACAATTTTAAAGTGTGACTCATTACAGACAAAATTACTTCTCAGAATGCCTTAATCTCTATTGGTCTAGTAGCTACGGTCCGAGCGGAGATAGGTGGGCTACCCTGTATAAATATACAATCTAGAATGGGATGAAATAATTGAGAAGTTTCCAGAATTTTTAATTTAGTAATAAGGGCCAACCGATCGGTACCTCAGTTTAGTTTAAATGTTCTTAAATACAAGACCAAGTAACAAGTAATTAAAAGTATTCAGTTCTGCGATAGTGATTTATCATTGTAAGCAATTGTGACTTGAGTTTAGAAGTTAATAAAGTGTATTTGGATTTTGGGTAGTACCACTTGTTTTACGAATCCAGTGGAGTAGCAGTATGTAAAATGATTTACACGTGTTACCCTGAAATCACCAGATAGATACCTATTGGCTTTTCTCCTATATGGCAATCGAATATTATATACTTAGTAACTTATTAAAATAAAAATGACAACAAATTCTCGTTCTATATAATTTGGTATGCTGGGTACTCTCCTTTGGTTTGGGTACCTTTGGGTACTCTCCGTGGTTTTAAACCAAGGTAACACTGTCAATAAGTTTAAGTATTCTTACCTTTTTTATTTTGAAGCAAAGTAGCCTTCCCATCAAATCAGCAACGTCCGAGTAAAGGAATGTAATGGTAGGTACGAAGTACGTATCTAAAAAGTATTTTAAATTTTTATTTGCATTTGCATTTTTGCTTTATAATTAGCACGCGACTGATTTTAGAGAAAATATCTTGACTATGTTCTTTACCATTCCAGGGATTTCCATTTCCGTAATTCTCAGACACCACCAACGCACTAATGGGGGAGTGCAAACGCGTCAAACAAAAGAACGCATACGTGCCAACGCAAGGCCAAATCCTATTCAGCAGCATCTTCATTTCTGACACTGGCATCGGCGCTCGTTTTGTATCCTCCACCACATTTTTCGCATAGTAGTTGAACAGGGCGTTGTAGTTGCTTATATAATATAAGACTAGAGTGGCTCCCATGAACCACCAGCCTAATGAAAAGTACATCAAGGCTGATGCTGTAGTCGAAGTACCTAAGGCCAAGGAAAGGATCTGCAGGCTAGCGTTGAATATGCCTCCGCTTCCTTGACCCACTAGGTATATTTTCAAGTAGTAAGGAGGGAATTTTGATAGTATTACTAGTGCTGCTACTGCCAGTACGGAATTGGAACCTGGAATCAGGGGACGAAAATGTATTGAACTGGAACTAAGAACTTAATAGATAAAAGAGGAGCTGTAATAAATATAATATAATATAATAATAATATAGAATAACATATAAAATAGTTTTTACTTTTTATTGTAGAAGCTAGCAGCATCGCTTGAACCAAGACTATGTACTTTATTACCTAAAATGGCAGCATTAGATATTGGAATCTAATTGAAAATGAAGGCTTTGTCCGCGAGAAGTGGCAACACGATCGCTGAAATAAGGATGGCCTAT
>CAXKVY010000841.1:0-25105 GCA_964058915.1 Tetropium fuscum | reverse complement strand
TAGCCCACTACTATCCAGCTTGTATCCAACACCACCCATAAAATACATCAGCAGGTGGAATACCACCTAGGCGAATGATCACTGATGATAATGGAGATTCGGAATTACAGGAAGCCATTATAGTAGGTATTAATTCCAATATAAAAATGGGTTCATAGTTACCATCAGTGTCAAAGTTTGGCCTTTACTGGAAATTGGTATATTGGGGGGGTTAGAAAAAAAGATAGGATGAAGGCCCGGGGATCCACCCTGAAAAAACACCAGAAACCATGCCCAAAGATACATTTTTTTAGTGCAATTTTTTCAAAATCCCCAGGCCAAAAGATTTATCCAGGCATTCATTTCTAGTGCCCCAGTAAAGGCTTTTTGAGCAAAGGCCAAACTTTAACACGTACGGTAACTCACACCATAGGATTCATACTTACTACTAGGTCCCTGGCTTTTTAATACCGAGACTGGTCAAACGTCACAAAGCAGCATTTTTATTTAGCACCTCTCCGTTCAACTGAATCAAAGAAATCAGAGTGTACATTGTCAGGGTTTCCTGGAGGTGCATTGAGGAATGGTAGGCACAGAATACGAGATTTCTGGAATGGGTGATCTTCTCCATTAATCCTTTCCACCTTGAGACGTCCAGGTGCTCTCTTCATTTCGCACACAACCCATGAAGTCGCTAGCTAATTGTTTTACCACATCAATTGGGACTCGAACGTTAATATCGTAGATACAACTTGACTTGAGGCCAACCTGCCTGGTTTTTGGAAAGGTAGCCAAGGGTATGTTTCCGAATGCCCCAGTTTCCTTGGCTTTGGGTACCCTCTTTAATCTTGCAATTATTGCCTCTGGCCAGGCCGAGGAGTCAGGTGTTATATGTTGGAGCCCTCCCATAGGATGCCACGTGTTGGTGCCGTCAATCGTGTCTACGTTAATATCAGCATTATCACGCACCCATTGGCTAAAAGAATCTTCCAGCACGACTTGCGGTGGGTCTTGAAGGACATTTTCTTGAAAGCTCTTGAAGGACTTTTGAAACAGCTGAACATCGAAATATGATGATCCGTACTTCTTATGAAGCATTGTACCTACGAGGAGTGGGGACAGGAAGGACCGCGGTCTCGCAGCACTCATTATTGCTTGAGAGATAGCACAGGTTTTCGGTTTTTTGTTTCGGTCGAGTAGGGGGTTTTCCGTTTCTGGGGTTTACAATGGACCCCACAAGCACCTTAAGGGTTTCTGGAATGCAAAGTCATTCAGAAATTCGTCCACCTTGGGGTAAGTATTAAGGGGTTAAATCACCGACCTGATATCCTCGCGCACAATGGCAGCGGCTGCGGTCATTATGCTCATTATAAGTCGCTCCTCTTTTTCGTCGGCATTCCTGGAGTCATACCAACTCTGAGTTAAAATTTAGTAATCTGTATATCGAAAGCATACTTCAGGTGGCTTATTTTTACAGCTGGGTTTTTTCAACAGGAGTATATGTTTCAAAGATGTGGTCTTGGAAAGTCGCACAATGTAAGTTTGTACCGAAATGAGAAATTTTCGCGGTTTCTAACTTTTTGATTTCGGCTTTACCACTGAACCTTGAAGCTTTAGATGTTCATTCGACGCAGAACTTAACCCTCCCTGGTATTGAATGGTGAAACATTTTCCGTCCGACGCACCATTTTCCAGCTACAAGCGAAAACAGAAAAAAGTGCAAAAAATTCGCCGTTTTTTGACTCCCAAAAGTTGTGCTCACCTCCCGCGATGGTGCAAACTCAGATTACAGGCACTTAGGACCAAATGAAGGTATTATAACGAGTACCAGGTTACTTATACATTAGGAAGCACGTTTTGCAATTATAAATATCTTTCTAGTTTTGTTAGTGACGTCCTGATACGGACATCACTAGTTAATCAGAAAAGTGGCACGCCAATTAGTGTTATAAGTATTAACTTTTTGCAAGATCATAGAAAAAGGAATTTGTTGTTTGTGTGCGGAAGACAAACGTTTGCAAACATTTACAAACGTTTGCTGAAAACGAGTTTTTATCTTAATATATTCTAACAGTCGGTGATTATTTCAAAAAATATAATTAATTTAACAATCTAATTTTTAATATGTATATAAAACCAGTTTCATTTATCAAATAGCAAGTAAGCAGTTTGAATATTAATCCTTAACAATAAATACTCGAACGCCAGGTCTTGTTCTACTTTCTTCTTCAAATATTTCCATTATGATATTGCATAAAAAATACTGCAATAACCTAAATATGTGTTCTAGTAATATTTCGTTTCATATGAAGAGGAACAATATAAAACTATGATAAAACTAGTATACAAGAAATTAAGTGTAATTATCCCAAATGTAATGGCATTGTATCATATTGTCGTATTACAACCGAACAACATTTTTGTTAACTGCATGGCATCCCCTGCATGAACAAATTTCTTGATCGAACAATAACATATATTTCGAAAATTTCTTCTAAATTGTGTTGTTGCTTGGAATATTTATGAATAAATTACCATTCTTAAGCAAAAATTTATATTTGACACCGGACTTGTGAAAGTTGATTCAATCGGTATGGGTGCTGTGGGTACATATATGAATTTTAAAGATTTCTTTAATTTAGAGAGTAATACAGGCTGTACGCAAATATTCTGAAAATTATTTCTACCTCGGTTTTCCCCAACACAAATAAATTTATTTGCTAGACAGAGAAAATATATTATGTAAAGTATGTACGTACCTAATGAGATTTGCGAAAGTTTGTATAATCCAGGAAATTAAACTGCTTATATATTATATATAAATATTTTTTTAAGCTGACTATATGTAGGCTAGGATTCTTAGATACATATCTTCAACATTGTGAAATTGTATTATCTTGTAGCAACAATTTTCATAGTTTTTTCGTTTTAACCTATTGATGGTATTGTTTAATGTTAGCGCATAAGAATAAAACACGTTTTAAAAAAATACATTTATTTGTCACCGTACTTGCTAAGAAATAATATTAAGAAAATAAAATAAGTCTTAAGTTAAATGGACTATGTACAATGAATATGCGCAGCGGGACTATCACATCCCTCAAGTCTATCGTAATATGAAGCCACCAAGCTCTACCCGCATCATCTGTTAAAATCGTCTCTTAGTATGGGCCTCCGCTAACGTGTCCTGGTGGGCCGTAACTAGTCGAAAGACCGGCGCTAGATGAGCCGACGGAGCTGGAGATTGAGCCGCCGTGGCTTGAACCGCCAGAAATAGCTAAACCAGCATCTAAAGATCCTCCGCTGCTAAACGATGCCCCAGAAATTGCTGCTCCAGAAAGGTGAGCACCTGCAAGGCCTGCTCCAGCATCGAGAGAGACTCCACCACCTCCAAGCGCGAGAGAGGCACCATTGATGGCACCACCACCAACAGAAGCTGCAGAGAATCCACCACCAGATTCTTTTTGAGTCTTGTAACGGATAAAGTAAACTTCTGGTTTGGAGGGTTGAGTTGGAATAGCAGTTGGAATCTGGATCTCGGGTTGTTCGTCTGGTTTCTTGACTAATACATATACAAGGGTCTTTTCCTCATTTTGGGCTTGGAGTGGGATAGTAGGGACAGAGGGGGTTGGTGGACTTGGTGCCTTGATGAAAATAATCTTGTAGTGCTTCTGTGGAGGAGCTACTTGAATAGGCCTAGGTGCGCGAAATTCTTCTGGTTCCGCTGGTGGTACGTGGACATAAATATGCTTCTGTATAACAGTGCCACCGCTTGATAATCCACCGTCAAATCCTCCTGCTCCTGCTCCAAAACCGCCTGCTCCTGCTCCAAAACCTCCGGCTCCTGCAGCAAATCCTCCTGATCCTGATCCAAATCCAGAAGAGAATGAAGAAGAGCTGGAAGAACCAGCAGAAAACGCAGCTGAGCTAGCTCCAGAAGAGAATCCTCCTAAGCTTGCTCCTCCAAGAGCAAGCCCATGTCCACCTCCTAGACTTGAACCTCCTAAGGAGACACTTCCACCTCCGAAAGATCCTCCAAAACTAGAACCATGTCCTCCAAGACCTACTCCTCCTAAGCTGCCCAAGGATCCTGAGGAAGGTACTCCATAGCTAAGGGATGGAACTGGGTAACTGTAACCACTTGGGGGCTCGGGGCGTGCATCAGAAAAAGCCACCAGGGCGGCAAATAACTGAAAGAAAAACCATACTAATTATTGTATGTTTAGACAATCAAGAATTTGCTGGATTTTTTTTTGGGGATTAATGTAAAGAAAAGTTATTCCAGGTTTAGATTATTGATATGAAACACTTTAGGCACTTGCACAAATCACCAACACGATTACTTACCACGAAAGCTATCATTTTATCTTCTCAAGTAACGCGTCGTTACCCAAGGGAGGCGAACAATTATGTGATACACTTCCGAAATCCACCTATGGTTTTATAGTATATCTTTTTCCCCACTTGGGTGACATCAAAGCGAGCAGCCAACATACGCTTTTGTAAATTTGGTGGTGAAAAATCGGGTCACATCCTCTCACTGGGGCCCAGCGGCACTGACCGCGCTCGCGGATCTGTATCATTCAAGAGGATGGCCTAAAGAAAGTGACTTGCCCGTCGACAATGGCTATGCATTCGTTCGATGCACAGTCCGGTTAAAAACAGTTCGGTATTTTTTATACTTATTAACAAACATGCACAGTATTTTCTTTCAATAGCGCGCAACTGTGCCTTGTTTCGATAACGTGTGGCTAAGAAATTTTTTTTTATAATAGCAATACTGTGGATTCTAAATCTGGAACGAAAAACAATGTTGTGGTATATATATTGAAAGGGTGTTTTCAAAATAAGTAGCTAAAAAATGGTACCGTTGTATCTACAACTAAAAAGAATAAGTTTTGCAAAAAATTACCTTAGTAAATTTTTCACTCCTTAGGAGATACAGCCCTTCAAAGATCTATATTTGTTAAATAAATGAAAGAGATATCAACCCGAATCACTAAATGTCATTACGATGAACGTTACAAAATTACTATATCAACAGATGTAAATAAGTTAAATTTAGCAAGTAACGTTAATAAATAGTTTTCATGGAAGAAGGTGAGTGTTCTTCCATGAAAACTGATGAAAACTGAGTTAAGAATTTGTTTTTTTTAACGGCGCGTGAAAAAAAGTACGTGAAATAAATAAAAAAATAGTGATGTGTGTTGGGTTTATAACTACGGTTATAGAGACCATTCGACTAAGGATTCCGTATTTCTGTTCAATAAATCAAATAAATTTGCGCAAAGCCGGTGCTTTATAAGTGAAATTATACGTTAAATAAAATTAGAAAAACGTTGTAACCCATAGGTAATCTGTATCTGCAATCCTTGATCAGAAGTCCAAACTGACTTCCAGACCGATCACAACTGAATGGTCAGAAGGCCAATATGGAAAAATTTAAAAACGTTACAATATATTTGGCAAATGGTGTGCGAATAAATAGATTCCAAATTTATGGGATTTCCAAAATCATTATACCTAATACGTTTAGCAGAGAAAGAGAAAAAATATGTGCTTATAATACAATGATAGCGCAAAAATGCGAATTTTGTTGGTCGAATTTAATATAAGTTTTATAACGTACTTAATTTTTCTCTATATTTTTTAAACAAATGCTGTATGTGACAGAGTCGTTAGTCAAGGAGAGCCAATCTTTTCATGTTTAATTAATGTCACCCACATAAAACGATAGTAGTGTTATATAATAATAAAAATTTCTATAAATCCACGCAATTCACACAATATACACATAAATTTATGCAAATTTGTTATTTCGTACTTATATAAAAGTAACACTTCGCATAGTGCAGCTCATTTGAATTTGTTACGCATAGGTTCAACGTTAAACCATGAATAGCGCAGTTTATATATAATTCTGCTAAATCTTCCTTGAGCTTACCTTATATGTCATTATTTTCTACTACATTTTATGTTAAAGCGTTGATTGAAAGAATTGAGAATACGCTTACAGGTTTTGGATCGATAAATTAACGGCCGTACTATTAAAATGTGTAAGTTGGAACCGTTTCATTTACATAGTTCGGGAGATGGTAACTGTTTATTTTCTCCTATTTCACCAAGCATGCCTTTTCAAAAAAATTCACATACCGTTTGGATACTTAAATAACCGATAATCCATTGGAAAAAAAATTCCAATGGATTATTTTTTTTAGATTTGCTTTTGTTTAATTATTTTTTTTATAAAAAAGTGTTTATTAATTAAACAAATAAAATGCAAACAAAACAATATTTTTTCAGAATATGGAAGAGTAATAGAAACGTGATTTAAAAAAAATGGTTTCTTAGTATTAATATTTAGTAACAATAAATTGTTATTTAACGAATGCGCATTTAATCAATAAAAAAATTGTTCTAAGAAACGATTTTTTTCTTAAAAATCATTATATTTACTGATGAATACTGATTAGAATATAAATAATAAAATCGGATTATCATATAAACAAAACATTTGTTTAAAACAATTATTTAAACAACAGGAGTAAACAATTATAGAAATCATTTTAATGTAGTTTCATTAATCTCAGGTGTTTAGTTTGACACATCAGGGTTCTTAAGTTAAGTTAAAACTTAGAAAATAAGTTAATCATCAAAAGCATAAGAATCTAATAAAAAAATTACAAGACATTTTTTCCCCAATGGATCAATGGACCAATATCGTTTATTCAAGTATCCAAAAGATTCGCGATTTTTTTTATTTATTAATAATCATGTTTAATGGTTTTAAATAATTTTTATTGTGAAAGTATCCGAATCGGTCACTTTTACAGTTACACCCGTTTTTATCCATATTATCACTAAATTAAAATTATAAATATTGGTGGTAAAGTTCCGGGACGTCGAACTTTTCTTAATGAAGTTTCTTGCTCTTTAAGGATCTTTTTTTTCGATTTCCGATATCTGCAATAGTTTTTGAGATATTTGCAAAAACGAATCCCCCTTTTTAATAAATTGTTTATAACTTTTGTAACTTTTACCGGCTCCTCTTAAAATTTTTCAAAAAGTTTCTAGATGTCATTCCGAATCGAATGATCCCTAAATTATAATTTTCGGTACAGGCTACGGGAAATTCACCAAAATGGCACTTGTTGACTAGACTACTAGTGGACGCGATACCACTTCTGCTTTCTTGGTAAAGGAAAAGTACAGATAATCGGAGTCGTCAACAATAGAATGGATATGGAAGACGTCATCCGTACCCTCAATAACCCCAAATCAAGAAAAGAAGTAGTTACCATTGCTGGAGAGCGATTTATGCTCTCACTGTATATACAGCTCCACGAAAAGAAACATCTTTAAATCCTCAAAGATTCATTTGGTTTCACAATTTTGTCGGTCAGCCGCACAACGCTGTAATATTACAGAGACTGCCACCAACATCAACAGTACTACCACCAAATTCACGAAATTACAAAACATATTATTGCCTCGGTGGTGCCTCGGTGGTGCCTCGGTAGTGAAAACTACCACCGAGGCACCACCGGCTTCAGTTTTCATTCTTCAGCTGGTGTGTTGCAATTGCAAAAAGGGCTGCGGAAAACGTTGTGGCAAAGCTCGATTGCGCTGCTCAACTATGTGCTGTAACTGGCATGGGCAAGGATGCCCATGCTTCAACTCAGAAGTTGAAGAGAAACTCATTAATGAACCTCTTGATGAGTACAAATCGGTAGAATTATAGTGAAATAGGCCATGAGGGAGACCATTTAAAAAACGCTCCGACAGCCGTACCTCATGGGTGGTGTGGAAACCCATTTTTCATGTTATTCTTATTTCCATGTTCCTGTGTATAATTTAATGGCATTTTTCTTTCCTATACCTTCTTCTCGTCCGATGAACGGTTTACAAGAAGTCTGGGAAAAACCGGAATACAGTTGCCGTTAGGGGTGGCTTTTTGTGATAAAAGGGCAAGAGATGCGAACTCTTTGGAACCTTATTCCCAATACTTTCGAGAATTCGTACCTCGAAAATATCTTTTTCGGGGTACGATATATTTTCTTTATAAATTATTTCTCCTAAAGTCTAATTTACCTGGACTATCCTGTTATTATCATATCTCATGTGTTTATGAGAAGATCTAAATACGTAATGAATATTTTACATACTACATACAACTTTGCTTAGAATTATTTATTTTTTGATGACTATATATTTATCGGGATATTTTTATATATCTAGTTCTAGCTTTAAAATTATATATTTTCAAAACAAACGATACGTGATAGGTACTAAAGAATAAATAGGCCACGGAAACATCATTTGCCATAAGCTGTGAAGTATTTTTACTGGACTAGGTATATGAATATGAGCAAGAAGAAAGTGACGGTCAACAATTTCAACCTTTTGCATTTCGTGCAAAACGGATGCATTTTAAGACAACGAGGTTTCAAATATCTCTTATCTCACGCATGAATGAAGCATTTGTTATAAATTATTACGAAACCACAAAAAGTGATGAATTTAGTAGGCCAATTAGCTTTGTTTGCTGTAGCAATAGAAGCTGAAACACTTTCTTTCAAGGTCAACAGTTGTGTGCCAGTCTACAGCTGCTAATGTATTTTATAAATACAGATGACGACAACTCTCATGGGTTTTGCTAAAATTCCGCATAAAGTGAGAATACCATACATATAAATGGGTCAGCATCTACCTCAGTGCTAATGGAGTCTGTTAAAAGAGTGAGTTCTATTATTATTGACGATAACACTGCTTTAACATTACGGCGAAAGTGTTTTATATACGATTTCAAATAAACTGTTATGTCTGTGCACATTATGTACCCACGGATTACTCAGATATCCTGCTACGCCTTTATTCGCTTGGATAGAGTGGACTAGAATTAACTAATTCAATTGATTGATTAAAGCAGGTAGTTAGTCCATGAATATTTACTCACATTATAGTAGGTCTCTATAGTAGAGGTTTTGACTGGGTATCGTCCATGCAGTTAAGGTAAAAAGCTATGACCCATGTCAAAAAATTACCTACCCACTGCTACATAGTTACCCACCAGCCAAAAATAATTCCAGGACAGTAGATATAGAGGTTATACTTAAAAAAATATTAAAAATTTCTATTTTGAAATATGTATTGCAATATCTAGAAAACTGCACAAGCTATTTACTTAATTTTTTACATTTTTTACCTACAAAAAATATTAAAAATTTGTGCCTATATACAAAATATCGACTGAGATTTGAAAAAGTTTTTAAAACATTAATATTATGCAGAGTTTTCAGTATTTCCGGGTTAATGCGCTTAATCTCATGCGAATAAACATATATTATAGTATTACGGTCAATAATTAACCTAATAGGTAAGTGAAAAATACTGTCCTCAGTTATAATAATTTATATAATAACTATTTTATATTAGACATAGTGTGTAGGTACATGTTGGATAGAAGTTTATGAAAAATGTATATTATATACTGGGAATTTGTTATAAGGATAACATTTAATAATCCAAGATCCCAAGGCCTCCAGACCTTACTAATTTTCTGATGCACAAAAGGTATACCTGCGATAGAATAGTGTTAATACGTAAAATACGAACCCTAACAACTAAATGTTCTGATGGCCGTATATTTTAGAAATAATAATTACGAGTACCAGTAGTAATAAAAGACAAGCTTAAAATAAAAATATTTTACACGAGTGTCCTAATTTTAGGCAGTGTGTCAATGACTATTTACAAATAATTTTTGTTGTACCATTTAGATAGGATCAATGTAATGGCTTACATAATTTGCCGACAACTAAATGTTCGGACGCGGCACTTTTCTACTCTCAAAAACAAGTATGCGCTGAAAATGAAATGCACGTTTTTAGAATTCGTAGGCTTGTCAGTGTTTTTGACATTTTGTTAACAATTAAGTATTGTTCAAAATACCGCGTGGCTTAGCAACCCTTAAAAAAGTGCGTGAAATAATTATTACCCAATATGCGGGTGGAAAATCGATGAGAAAAATCGCTGATGACTTGATTATGCCGAAATCCACTATTGGAGAGATAATTAAAATCTACGGAAAAACCGGTGGTGTTCATGTTCGTGGAAAGAGTTCTGGTCGACCGCCCAAAGTCACTACGGTTTTTACAAATGCTAAATGAAGATTTTACTTTCATCAAGGCAAAAGAAAAACTGTTGCCTACAGAATCGCAGAAGAAGAAGCTAAATCGAACTTGCTTGGACAAGTGCAGACTGGGCTCGAGTCATTTTCAGCGATGAGGCTAAGTTTGACGTGTGTGTTGGGAATTTTCGTAAGCGCGTGATACGAACGCATAATGAAGTCTTCCATAAGGACTGCCTAAAACGTACTGTGAAATTTCCAAAAGGAGTCATGGTCTGGGGGTGAATGTCGTCAAATGGGGTAGGAAGGTTAGAGTTCATTGACGGCACCACTAATGCAGATAGATATCAGGGCATATTGGAGAGGAACCTGTTGCCTTGGTAACAGAAATTTCCTGCCATACAGCCAAACTCACCAAAAAATGGTTTGGAGACAATGATATTAATGTCTTGAACTGTTTGTCGAGGAGTCCCGACCTACATATCATTGAAACATTATGGCACCATATGAAGAGAGCCTTACGAAACAACCCTCACAGGACAATTCCTGACCCTAAAAGAAAAATTCAGGAGATCAGAGCCAAAAAGAATTCGCGCCGTTATAGGTAAAGGCTAAAGGCGATGTTACAAGTTATTAAATTATAATCAATTATTACCGTCCGAACATTTATTTGCCACCATATTTTGTCATTTTTGTTTAATTTCCTTTGTAGTTATGGCTTAACTACAATGGAAATTAAACAAACGAAAGAAAACGAATCAGAGAATCGAAAGAAAAAAATCTTACTTATCGTCTGAGACTTAATAAGTATACTTATACTATAATAATATAAGTAAGATTATGTTTTTTTCTTTCGATTTTTAAAGCGTCTGGCGATAATTTACTGCCGACAGAAAGTGCCTGGCAGTATTGTTACAAAACTTTTAACAATATTCCGTACAACATATGTAAAAATCAGCACTCAGACTTTAAGTAAAGTGAGTAGTATTTTTACGTACCTGTAACACCTCGTATCTGAGAATTGGCCTTCGGCAACACATTTTGTGCATCAGAAAATAAGCAAGGTCTGGCGGCCCTTGGATCTTACTCTATAAAGGGTAGTATTTAATCAAACATAAAATTATTGCCGTTTTGGCAAGTGCTAAAAAGCGGAAGTTTACCGGTTGTAACTTTGTAACTATGGATGACAGTAGCGCGAAACTGTATAAACGGAATCATCATTTTTTTTTCAAATAATTAAAATTTCAATATGTATTTAAAAAAAATTGTTTAATACGCCGCAGCTCACATGTTTCTTATATTATGTTTCTCATGTTAAAACGTGATACAAAATATATAGATTATCTTTTTTATTTTGAAGATCTACAAATTGCGTTGTTAAGATTTCTTGCTTTCACGTCCCAGACCTTTTAAAAAGGAAATACGTAAAATTACCGACATTATACGACATTTAAATTTTTGTACTAAACGTGTCACTGAATGTATCTATTATTTTATGTAGTTGTATTCATATCCTCGTTACAGAATAACAAATAATAATGAATTACTATTTAAAAAAATATATTTAAAAAAATGGCGGAGGATCCGGTCCTAGCAAATATAACTTTATGTGTATTTATGTACTCTGTATAAATAAAAACATTATATACCTATTGCTTATATTTTCATGACTGCATATGTGAGTTGATGATACTTGATATACGAAATTATCTACTAGAAGATATAAACATTTTGCGAATGGGATCAGTGAACGATTAAACTTCATGTTCATTTCCAAACATAGTTGGGAAAAATATCATTGATTGATGAAAAGCTGGGGCTTGACAGTTTTTCAAATATAAGCATTCCATCAACAATATAAGCAATTCCTTTAAGAGGTGACGAAACAATTTGTAATATTTAAAAAAAAAATGGTGATTGAATAGGAATTTATTTAAACAGATAATAATAATTCTTGTCACCGAACAAGCTACTTTCTAGATGAGACAAAGGTGCTATCAATGTTGAAGGTATTATTGTTTGCGGTCGTTATTTTCAACATACATATATATTTCTTCGGTAATGGTACATAAATTATAATATATTAACAGTTCTTTGTACCACCATACCATGAAGTTAGTTTTAAACATTTAAGCTAGTCATAATACAATGCGCCGGGGAATCTAGAGAACTGTGAAGTAGATTACTTACATATGATCTTAGTTTTATGTTTGTGATTATTGGATTTACGAGTAAATTGGAGACCATAGACTTACACCTACTGACAATAACGATGAATATAAAATAATATGCGATTATTTGGAAAATAATACTTTTGCGATTATTTGGTTTATAGTTCTTTAATCCTGGACTGGACTCAATCAGCTAGGTCGAGATATAGGTTGTCGTCTGAGAGGGAGACTGACGAGACCACCAAGCTCTGGAAGGGACACCTAAAATAAAACTATTTCTCTTTATAAAATTCCATGAGAAATGTACGTCAAACTTTCGAGTTATAACAGGGAATTTTAAAATTCCGAGATGAGGGAATTTTATTTTAAAATTCTGATATACCTACCTAAGTAACTCGGAATTTTACAGCAAAGTTTTAAGTAATATCTCGGAATTTCAAAATTCCGAGTTGTTGGAATTTTGAAATCAAATTCCGATCACGGATTTTTAAAATCCTAGTTATTACGCAGAATGTGGAACTTTTACTTAAAAATTATATAACGCATTATATAACGCAAGTTATAACGCAGAATTTTGACGTAAAATTCCAATTTCCTTAAAAAATAATGTCGGAGTTTTTAAATAAAATTCAGGCATCTAGAATTTTTTCAATTACAAGTTCTCAAGCAGAAATTTATAATTACGAGTTGTAATTCGGAATTTTGATGTAAAATTCCGTGTTAAATTTTAAAATATTTTTAAAATTCCGGGTTGTCGGAATTTTGAAATAAAATTCGGACATCTCGGATTTTTGAAATTCCGACACAACTGGGATGTTTGAAATTCCGAGTTTAACGCAGAATTTTAAATTCCGAGATTTAACTATAAAATTTTTGATGTAAAATTCTGATGTAGAGATTTTGATGTAGAGTTCACAATATTATAAAATTCCGAGTTATGTCGGCATTCAAAGTTTTATAATTCCCAGATATGGAATTTTGAAAGAAAATTTTAAAAAAGCTCAAATTCTCAAATTAGTAGATAATATCTCGTAATTTTTATGTAAAATTGCGATTTATAACATGGAATATTAGAAAGAGAAATAATTTTATCTTAGGTGTATTGTACAATTACCGCTTTTAGAAATAGTACATTATTCAACGAGTATATAACAATGGCTATTACTCACGGGGGCGAAGTTTACGATCGCTCAAGTGAATAAAAGCCTGTTAGATGAGAGTAGAATACTATACTTTATCCACGACTACCAAATAATATAACTAACAATAATAAGAAGAAACATTTTCAGATGTTGCTAAATAGACAATGGGCTTGCTAGATATTAAATCAACAACATAAAAATGCAGTATATAAGAATTTACAAGAATATTACCTATTTATTTACAACAAAGAGAAATTTATATTAGAACAATGTGTAACTTGGATTAACGGAATAAATAAAAAAAAGATTGATGTTTACATCAAAATTAATAATATAAAAATTATCGTTAAACATTAAATAAAATTTTGCCGATAAAGGTTATCACTAACATTTATTCCGCTAGATTGTATCTACGAGTTAATTATGAAATCGTAATTCACTGCAGTGAATTGAGTACAATAATACTTAAGGAAAGAGGCACGGAAGTAATATACATTATTAGTTGGCAGTCGTGGATTAAATATATTATATGTTTTCCTGCATATTATCTTCTAAAATATACCCAGCCACGTTTGACAAAAACAGTGTAGAAATATTCCTTCAGGGGTCTATATATGACACCGCTTAGAGAGCTACCTACATAATGTCGTGAACATAGCTTTTATAGATTCCTTAAATGCGCCGAGATTTTCATGCACGAATAGTATGATCATTGTTATATCATCATGATTGTGAATAATAACTAGCCCAATTTCACAATGGACACGACCGTATATATAATAGCGCTGAAATAACCCTCGTAATTGCATTATCCGTGAAAGCGTACTAAGTTGTTAAGGAACCAATTGCTACACTTAAATCGTTGATTGAAGAAATAGCGAAGATCTTTATCTTTACGGTAATAAATTATATATAAAAATAGAAATCTATGGGTGCTAGGTCGGGCTAGCGTACAGGCCAAGAAATAGGTGCTCCATTGCCGCGACCTACCCAACGATTGGAATATTTTAAATTAAGGTTTGCCTAATTGTTATTCTGATGTGAGCAGTAGCACCATCATGCATGTACCACATGGCTAGGCGTACATCTAATGGTGTATCCTCAAGTAATGCTAGAAGATTTTCGCTCAAAAATTGTAGGTATTCAGCTGCACCAAGCCGGCGAGGTAAAATAAAGGGGCCGACAAGTGTATCTTACTTAGGCATGCAGAACGTGTTCTTTTTAGCTGTAGATTCACCGGTACCATTTGTGCTACTTATTACTTATTTTGAAAACACCCTGTATATATATATATATATATATATATATATATATATATATATATATATATATATATATATATATATAGGACCTAATAAAAGTTTACAACATTTCGTGTATCTGTCAATTATATTCTGTGTTTACAAATCACATTCCACTTTCAAAATTGGCACTTCCAGTCGCAAGTCACAAGTCAGTTAAATCATTTGAGTACTAGACGTCATTTACTCGTATATCTACTAGAGCGAATTTTTAATCTTAGCTTAAAATAAGTGAGTAAGTTTAAAATATGTATCCTATTTAATATATTTCCTATTATAAGACCTCACATAGAGAACCTATCACTCCATCCGTGTTCTAATCTGCAATCACACGTCTTAAACTAACTTAAAAAAAGTCGTGGAATCCGTTTATATTTATAGCTACTCACGCACACACATCTCCAAATTAATGCTAACAAAATAAACATTTTAAAAGCACTTCAATATAAAAATTATTGCGCTTTCTTCATTTTGACAAGTCACTTGCACAATCTCATTAAAATGTTAGGAATATAATTAACACTATCTGAATATTCTGTATAGGAGCTACGAAAAAATATATTAATAAGACATACGATGATATAATATCTACCATAAAAAACCAATAGGCCACATTTCGACAAAAAAAGTAGAAATATTTTTAGCTATGTTAATATCTTTTTTAGGAGATTTTTTTGTCAATGTACCATGACACAGATGTTTCATAAAACAAATATTCAGTTTGGAAGATATTTTACAGTATTGCAGAATATGAAAATGTCTGTAAAATCATACTGTGCTTTTTTACGAAATCTAAGTGCAAATGGAGGCAATCTAGGTGTCAATGTTGGTGTTAGCTATTTATCAACACGTTATAAAAATAAAAGACATCTCAGATTCTGTGGCAAGAAAGAAGATATATCATGTAATTGGTTATGCATTATATATTGATGTGCCCCAGACTCAAACAGGTGGACTGACCCGGACCCCTATGCATTATATATTGGTGTGCCCTGACAAACAGGTGGATGGCAACGTTAGTCGGGTATAATAATGGACTTTTTTTGTGCTATCTCTCTCGTTTTATATTTTTTGTTAAAAAATAACGCTTGAACAGCGTATGTTGTAGATTCAGAATAAATTAGTGACGTGAGTGCTCTTTTAAAATTTGGGGTATATAGAAACATTAAACCAAGACAATTTATCGAGTAATATTTGACTTGCTTTTACAACTTCAGCTAAAATGTCTTCCAGTTAATAATGTAAACTGCTTGTTGATTTTAATGCTATTTGATAGATGGCCTGAATGACCAAGGGTGTTTGGAACAGATCCTTGTGCAATTATACAAAACCACACCTAAATCTGAAGATGTTACTTTCTCAATTCCAACGAATTGTAAGATATGATCCTATTAGTTCCTTAATTTTACCTTAATTTTTTTTTTACTTTAAATTATAATTACGTGAAGAAATACTTCACTCAGAAATATCAACTCTCGAAGGCTTTATTGATTTTCATAAAAATATTCTGTGACTGTCATCTACGTTTTATATTATACATTTAAAAAGCTAAATATGTGACAGTGCTCGTAGATAGATACTCCATTGCTAAACCCACCTATGTATTAATGATCAGTTTCTTGTACTTTTCACCTTGCCTTATCAGTATCTGTGTAGAATTGACTGAAAATTACTACAGTATTCATTTGTCATCCATTTTTTTGTCTGTTACAATTCCTGCAATACTATCGTGTCTCGTTCCGTTTTCAATTATGTACTTAACAATATACCACGCTGGTTAGGAGTTTTTTTCTGCCTTTAAGGTTGGGATTTTGTAGAGTGAGAGGTAAATATGCACTTATTTTGGTTAAGTATAAATAATTAAAAAGCTATATATAAGATCTGATTATCAAATTAGGTGCATGCACTCGCTATGCATTTTTATTATATTATTAAAATCACATTAATTTCATTGCAAGCGCATAGAACAGGCTTATCAGAATATTTTAGGACAAAAAACTTTATTATAGTCATCACTATAATGCATGCACCTAAGTTGTTTATCAGATCCAATACTGATTTTTAATTATTTATACTTAACAAAAAGAAATGCATCTATTTGTCTCTCACTCTACAAAATCCCAAACTTAAGTACAATTTGGCAGTAAACATTTCCATTGATAAATTAAATTATTATGCACGAGAATAAAGTCAATAAATATGAAGTTGTACCAAATAAGCAAATATACAAATGTTTCGTAATTTTTTAATGAAATGGCCAATGGATCTCAAAGATGTCAATATATCTTCAGAAATATCAGGCAAACATTCTAAATACATATCTTTATATAACACAATTCGAAGTACATATGAGTGTTCGGCTTCATTATTTCGGTGGTCAGTTCCATTGACCAATGTTTACAAACACCTACCTACTAATTAAAGAAGAACCGAATAATTAAGTACAAGCTATTACCGATGCTTATGTTTGGTACACTCAATATACATTGCCCATAATTAACCATGACATTTATATTTATACGGCAGGACCACCATTAAATTATACTAGGTATTAAAATAGGTAAATAGTACTATAAATGTTTTTAACTTTCAAATAGCAGTGATTAAACAATTACTAATTAAATTAACAAAGATAATTTCGGTTACCTTCTGTTTAAAAAATATTTCGGTAATACTTTGTAGCAGGGATAACGTAGGGATAAGTTCCACTATAAAACCTTAAGCGAAGACAAAAACATCAGTGTCACCGCGGCATCAGACAATACGAGACAATGAGATCGATTTTGGTATGTAAATTTAAAAAATCATAATAATTAAATAACCTAAAAAAATATTTGCAGATTATCTCCACCCTAGCGGTCCTCGTTCACGGTCGACCCGAACCACCATCAGGATATAACTACCCGTCTCCATCTTCCACAAGATATAGCGCCCCTTCAGGCGGGGGTAGTAGCTTTGGACAGGGAGATTTTAGATCTGCCAGTGGTCAATCCGGATTTGGAGGTAGTGCGGGAGGTAACTTTGGGGGTTCCATTGCACAGACAGGAGCTGGCAGTTCATCTTCCTTTGGCCGTTCCGCAGGGGGATCATTCGCTGGCGACTCCTCATCTGGAAATTCATTCGCCCAGGCTGGAGGTAGTACAGCTCCCTCAGGAGGGTCAAGCATTAGTGACTTATCATCAGGCAGATCTTCAGCTCAGGCTGGAGATGCAGGTACGTCAGCATTTGGACGCTCGTCAGGGGGATCCTTCGGCGGAGATAGCTCATCAGGAGGCGTTCTTGTGCACAAACACATATACGTTCACGTAGCCCCGCCAGAAGCCGAAGAAGAGCACCAAGCAAGGGCCCAAATTCGTGTGCCTCCGCCGCAAAAACACTACAAAATAATTTTCATCAAGGCTCCAACTCCTCCAGCTCCAACGGCAGCACAGCTCCCACCAATACGACAAGACGAAGAAAAAACTCTTGTATATGTCTTGGTGAAGAAACCGGAAGAACCCAGTGAAATCAGCATTCCAACTCCAGCACCCACTCAGCCATCCAAACCTGAAGTTTACTTCATCAGATATAAAACCCAAAAGGAAGAGTCTCATGCGCAAGGTATTGCCGGGCAAGGACAAGGACAAGGAGATGACACCGTTGAAGTAGGTGCCCGCGAAGGAAATAATCAGCAAGGAGGTAACTTGGGTGGTGTTGCACAAAACAGCGCCAGTGCAGGATATAATCAACAAGGAGGTAACTTCGGTGGTGCTGCACAAACTAGTGATTCATCATCAAATGGTTATTCTTATAGTTCGAATGGTGGCAGCTCTTCTTCAAATGGAGTATCTAGTCGATATGGCCCACCAGAAGCAAGAGGGCCATACTAGAAACAGTTACTATTGACCATAAATGAACCGAATTGTAATATAGGAACCAATGTAATGACCTACTTGAGATGTGAGATGTACACTTAAATCAATGTAAATATGTTTTTGTATTTTTTTATATTTTAATATTTATGTATGTATTGTATAACTATGGTGACAAATAAAGTATTTTTTTTAAAGAATTATGTGCCTATAATTCACATGTATAAGAAAACACTCTTACTTTATCCCACTGGAATCAGAAGAAACTATAGAAAACAGATAATATCGGTTTACAACGAAGTAAAAAGATTTAATTGCTGTATATAAAAGTCGAATATTAGCATATAATCGAAGACCATACTTTGTCCGTCCAATTTTCAAGATGTATTTAGAGTATCATTATATATTAAAATATGAAGAAATAAATGAGAACTTTTTGTTTTGTACAATGGCAATTATGTGAAATCTATAGAATTATATATATGCCCGGTCTTTTCATGTCTTGCCACAATTATTATGTAGCCTATTATCTAATTGTTATATGGGATTTACTAAAGGATTTCACATACCTATACACTGTGGCTCAAAATAAAGGAGTACATTTTTAAATCATAAATAACATTTTTATATCTGTGCAGCATTTTGAACTTTACAGGGCGGGACTTAACATTTCCTTGATAACGATGGATTTAAGCTTGTTGCAAATAAAATCTACTTGAACTAAATTTACCTACTTTTACTAAATTTATACAGAACGATATCGTGCAATTTAAGGAGAGGAATCCATTCACACATCAAGTCGGGCTATTGAAGCCGTTCTGGAATCGTCCCTAATAAGGTAATCTCCAAAAGAGGCAACATTGGCCTCTTAGGAGCCCAGATTTGTCGCCTCTCTATTATTTCTTGTAAATCCAGCTGATGAATTCACTTGATTGATTGGTCTACTAGCCCAATTAAAGGAAAATATCGCGCCGAAGATCAACTAGAAGATCATAAGAAGAAATATGTGGACGATCAATAATAAACGGATTTATTGTTATGAATCTTTACTCTCGATTTTTAGAGCATATGTAATATTATTTTCAGCTTATTAGTTTGATTGCATTTTATTTTAATAAATAAATGATTTTTTTATCTATAAATTTAGTAATTTGTTATTTTTTTTTATAAATAAACGAAATTTTCCGATATTTCATAGATACCAACGATATAGTTGCGTAAATATATGTTTTGTTACATTTCTTGGGTATACTCCGTATATAGGTACTACTTATCCAATCTAATTATATCCTCTACAAAATTCCATTTATTTTCTTCTCTGCTTATTCTAGTTTTCAATGAAATGTATAAAAGCGAAAAATCATTGGATACCTTTCTTTGAAAGTTATATGATGGAATATAGAAAAGATCAGTTAACTCAGATCTCAGATCAGTTAACTAGGTACGAATTAATGGGAACAGAATATATCAGCCCTATCATTCATTATATAGTGTCGGGAAACTGTCCAGCTTTTATATACACTACTGACCAATAGGTTGGAATAATAAAAAATTTTAATTTAATTTTGGATACATATATCTTCTGAATAATATGGAATTTCAAAATATGGTTTTCACGACGTTTTTTGGAGATTTAATTGGTAATAAATAGCCTAATAGCCTGAATATCATGTTTCTAACGTGCTCAAAAAAGGAATATAGGGGGTGTAAACTAAACCCCTACAAAAAATCAAAATATATGTTGCTGTAATCTGCTCTCTGTAAAATAATCTCTTCTCGTAGGTGAAAAGACAGTTTTTCCACTCTTCTCAGGTCCGATGACGAAGAAGCAAGCATATATATTTTGCTCGACGACTGGCTCTAGAAAAATTGTACGTTTAGGATTACAAACTGGCATAAAAATGAAAATAACCATTGCTTCATTTAATACGTAAATTGAATTTCATATCAAAATTGATAAAAAATTAAAAACTCACCTTAAGTTGTTGCCATTAATCGTTCTTCTTATCGTGCGATTTGAGACTAATTCTTGTTTGGCTTGGAAACTCTTGTTTGGTTCTGAAATGTATCATTAATTTTTCTCGAACTTTGATTCCTATTCCTACGAACATTTCTTATCAAAATCCGTTCTTCTCGAGCGCCAATTATTTTTTTTCGCCATCCATGGCACAAAAGGTTAACATCACCTGTTTCCTCAAACATCTTTTTTAATTTATGAACCATCATTTCAATTCTTTCCGAGTTTTTGCGAATTGAACCCCTTTTGTATACCCATTGCTTGGACTATTAGAATAAAAAGTAAAATTTGGTTTAATAACCAAATAATTCACATGAACATTCCAACAAAGATGTTTATTTATATGAATCCCTAAATATTTCACGAATTCTGCCTCTTTTATATATAGCGCCGCTCTATCTATATCACTAGTCCTAAATTTGACATACCCGTTATGTATCCTAGTCTATATAATGGTAGATATGTTTTTTGTCATTATTTACTGTTTTGAATTCATGTATCATTCTTAAATCTTCTTCAGTAATGCTTTTTAATTGCTGCTGGGTACAATATGGGGTCCCGTCAGCAAAACTCGTTATTGTGTCCGTTTACTGTAACATTAAGACACTATTGATATAAAGATAAAATAAAAGAGAACCCAATGCCAGTGACGTAGCCAGAGGAGATCTCCCAGGGGGTTTGGACCCCCCCACTCTGGACTCGAAATTATTGGATTAATCGCTATATAAATCTAGCTTTATCGAGTACTGTGTCCACACAAAACGTAAGGAACACATTAAATGTATTTCGAGAGGTAACTCGACTTTTCCTCCAATAAAAAGGTTCTAGCTCTAATTTCCGGACACTGGGATATTGAAGTTAGTCCTCACACCATTTTTGGTCTCAGGGCTGGGCGGAAACCCAGACGAATATTACTTTAATATTTTTTTATTTTAGTTGTCTTTGTTTAAATTTATTTGTACCCAATGTTTATAAAAATATTTAAAAACATATTTTATTTCAATAAATTTATTCGTAATAATTTTTTTTATTTGTAAAAGGTATGGAATCCCAAAGTCTTTTCTTGTGAAAGTCGGTATTTTTGTATAAATGGATGTTTCATTGAAAATCTTAAATGGATCCCCGGACTCCCCCAAAATGAAATCCTGGCTACGTCACTGTCAATACTATGCCTTGTGGAAATTTTATTCTGGGGGCTAACTAAGTTCTTTGTGTTAAATATTTTAATTGTTCTGTGTACAATACTTGCATAGGTTTATTTAATCTGCAATGTATAGAAATCAGTTTATTTATTTTAAATATCTTCCAAGACAATTAATATAATTTTTGTTTAATGAACTGTATTCATTAACTAGTTTTCCTGCGTTGCTGGCTACGAGGCTATCTGAACTACAGGCATATAAGCAGATGAATCATAAACTGATCGGTGCTATGTAAAATCGAAATACATTTTTTTTACCACTATTTTAATATTTGTCTGTACTAGCGAGGATCTGTAAGTAGAAGTGAAAATACGGCTCTAGCTGTGTACAATATATTATCGACAGTACTTCAAGATTGATAAAACTTCAGTAGGAGTAATTGAATTACATACAGGTGGTCCACATCCATAATATCAAAATTGACGCCCGGAAGCCCACCAACTCCAACTCAGATGGCCCCGCGCGACACATACCAAAACTTCACGTTTATAACTAATGATCTTAATTATATAATAACAATCTTAATAAAACCTCATGAATAACAGGGAGTTGGGTAACGCCGTATATCCTAGCAACAGTATGTTAACGTAAAACCTCCATTTGACAGGCACACAATTTCTCCGTTCTTTTATTGTCAGTTTGTGACATTATACACTTGTATATATGAAAATTGTACAATATTTTTCAATCGAAACTATCGATATGAACAGTATAAACACAATATTTAGATATTCTGCTGCTATATTACCAAATGCCAAACAAAACATTTTTTGTTTCCGGCGGTGACTTGATTGTTACAATACTTATCCCCAGCAGTTCATTACTTACTATCGCAGGTTTTATAAATGTTTTATATAGAGATTTACCGTGTAATTACAACGAAGTTGTAATTATGATACTCGTAATACTCATCTGATCAATAAAAATAAAAAAACATTTCCAGATATTTTACTAAGGTCTCCCTTACATTAAAATTTTTAATTATTCCAACCTATTGGCCAGCAGTGTATATACTATAATAATATAATTAAATCACTTACATAACAGTTATTGTAAATTTAATATTAATTTGTATCCTCTAAAATCACTTAAAGTTCGTAGGTAATTCACTTAACACTATTAAATATTTTCATTAACATTAAATTTGATGTAAATATACTAGGTGCACTTTCTAGTGGGCCTAATGTCAGCTATATAACCCGAAATTTCGGTCATCATTCACTTATATCTGACCACCTAACAACAAAGCACAAGATGAGGCCAATACTGGTAAATACTACTTTGGTGTTACCAGTATATTTTTGTGGTACATATTTTTTACGTTACAGATTGTGGCTGCCTTTGTGGCTGTTGTACATGGGCGCCCTGGACCACCGTCAGGTTATCAATATTCTGCTCCTTCTAGTCGATACGGACCTCCATCTGGAGAGGGCACTAGTGCATCTACTAGATCGTCAGGATCAAGTTCCGTGGGCTCAAGTGGTGGTCAACCGGGATTCGGAAATTCCGGATATGGAGGAAGGGGAGGAGGATCGGGTTCCGGAGATTCCCATGAGGGCAACGGCGTCACAGTTCATAAACATGTCTACGTCCACGTAGCACCACCAGAACGAGAGGAGCACCAAGAAAGAAAACCAGTTCGTGTGCCGCCTCCCCAGAAGCATTACAAACTCATCTTCATCAAGGCTCCAGCACCTCCAGCACCTACAGCGATACTGATTCCACCAATTCCACAGGATGAGGAAAAAACCCTTGTATACGTTTTGGTTAAGAAACCTGAGGAGCAACCACCAGCTATAATCCCAACTCCTGCACCTACCGAGCCATCCAAGCCAGAGGTATACTTTATTAAATACAAGACCCAAAAAGAAGAATCCAAAAATGCTGGTGGGTCTGGAAATGGAGCTGCAGGGAGTTCAGCAGGAAATGCAGGTGGTGCGTTTACAGGAGGATTCTCATCAGAAGGTGCCTCAGCAAGAAATCCAGGGGCAGCCGTCTCAGAAGGGTTCTCATCGGCAAGTGCTTCAGCAAGCTTCTCTCAGAGTCAAGGTGGTTACCCATCAAGTCCTTCTCGTGGCACCTCTAATGTGTCTAGTAGATATGGACCTCCCGATGCACAGTAAATGTGGCCAAATAATATTATTAATTCTCATTGCATCAATGATCTGTGAAGGATGTGATATACACTTAAAAGGTGTCAATTTGTTTGTAAGTTTTTTTTATCATATTTAATTTAATATTTTTGTGTCATATGTACATATTATACATGTCTTAATTTTATATGTAAAACTATTAAGTTTTAAATAAACCGGTGACAAATATACTCCATCATTAATCCTAAAAGTGTCGGTGTATATTTTATATATCATGATTTATTAAAAAACAAAAATTTCTTATTCCGAAAATCGTAAAATAAATTTTTGAAGTGAAAAATTTTTGCGCGCTCAGCACTTTTATTTTTGTGGGTGTTGAATGAGACTGAGCCGTCACGCGTCAGGCTCGGCTATGTAACCGTGTAACGCTCCTTCGGGTAAAGTCGGCTCGACTCGACTAAGTGAAAGAGGATCAGTCGGCAGAGCGAAATAGTAGAGTGAGATTGTGGGTATTGAAGTGGGGTATTGACTAAGCTGTCACGTTCGTCTATGTATGTAACCCTCAGTCCACTCGTTGACTAAGCAACAGAGATAAACTTGAATCTAAAGTATTTACAGCATATATTAACAATATATCAGGAGGTTCCGCCTGGTTGGCTTACCGTCCAATTGTTTCCGCTCTGTATCGAATTGAATTGAATTGGATTCAATCGAATCGACTGCCGTCGCAGTACTTGCTAAATATGAGTAGGTATTTTGGAGCGACATACAGTGGGGCGGCATCTAGCGCCGGTTGCCTGAAGCAGTTGTGTCACGGGCATACGGTCAACGTGTATTAACGGGTGCCGTGTACGGACGGACAGTTACGGTTATGTTTTGAAATTTTACTTTGTTTTAAAACTGAGAATAAATCATTGTTTTTAAAAGAACGTGATTGAATATCATACATGTGTGTACATATGTAAATGTGACAGAATTTGCTGTGTATGTATAATAAGACGTGATTCATCGACATAAGAAATAGTGTGTGTTTAAGATCACAAGATTGACGCGATTGATTAAAACTATACGAACTTGGAAAAAAAACAATTTTAGAAGCATTTGGTGGAGATGTTGCAGTTACCATCTTATTGAATAGGTATATCTAAAAGTCTTAGTGAATATACATATTGAAAAATGATGGTCAATTTTCAGATTTTCGTATATAATCCTGTAACGGT
>CAXKVY010000840.1:0-22033 GCA_964058915.1 Tetropium fuscum | reverse complement strand
TCAATAAAGAAATGTAAGAGCTTTCAAATAAAAGCTAATCTAATTACTAAGGTTATCTGAATCCGCAGCAACCAATAACAGCCAACTTACAAAATGACGTCAATGCGCTCCTCATTCAATTCCTTTTTATGTCGCACCACAAACGGAGTTCTTCCTCTTTTTTTTGCATTTTTAGTTTAATTTTCCCAATACATATAACATGAAACTTAAAATTATAATTTTATTATATCACCGTTCACTTCTATTTATTTATTATTAGGTTGTAGCATATTTAACTAATTAAAATTGAGTAATATAGACATATTTTTATTGTGCGTGACTTATTAATCAGACCAAAAATCTATAAAACATACAATCTACAGGTTGTAGAATGGCCATCGTAGAATGGCCCGCGAATAGCGTACAAACGAATGAAATAGCCAACGGCGATCCCTTGGACAGCTGATAGGCCAGCTCATGACTAACAGATTATAAAAATATGACCTTAGTAAAAAACTGTTAGTTTTTGAAATATTGGCTCGTTCATGAATTTACAACTACAAAATCCACGACTACAATACCATATTTCACAACTACAATGCCATATTTTTTGTCATTTAGTATAGTTTTTAAAATGGTATAATATTTTTATTTTTCTTTTGAAAAAAATATATTACTATTTTGCTAAAAAATGAGCTCATTGTGAAATTATTTAAATAATAAGGAATTCGAATGAAAAAACTTGTTAAATTAAAGTACCATACGAGTAACGCGATTGTGAGGCATTCTGCTTTCTGAATATGCTCTGTGAACGTTTATGAATACGCGATGATCAAGATGTCTCAAAGCACGCGGGTATCTTTTGCGATACAGACTGGCTGAAGCTATCTCTAATCGACCTCAAGAACGTATACTAAATTTCTGGCATAATTACAACTAATAATAAAAATAATAGATAGATTTAAACTATGTTCTGCTTAAATGTGTCAAAAAAATCTCTTTGTGTTTTGTTATCTGTTAATAGGAAGTGAGTCCGCTAAGTTGCTTAGTAGCTTAGTTGCTTAGCAGCTTATATATATGAAGGAGTATTTCTTGTAAGTAATAAATATATCACTTTGTCTTAGGTAATGTACGAAAAATTTTGGAGAGAAATTCGTCAAGATTATCAAAGACTCTATCATCTTACCAAAACAGTTGAGAAGCACATATCATTGCTTGTTCTCATCTCCTACATACACAACATATTCTTTTTGTGCATTCAGCTTTATAATAGTATAGGGTAAGTACTTAAAGTAGGTACTACATATTATTATGTACTGAGTTTACTTTAACAGTTACGTTAGATTATATATATTGCGTTACCAACATCAATAAGTGAAGGCTTCTTACGATTTTTATGAAATTTTACGTGTATATTCGGTAGGTCAGAGAATCGGTCGTAATCTATTTTTTCTACCTCTAAGTGATAAGGGTGGATTTTTTCTACCCCAAACTTTTTTTAAAAATTTTTACACAAAATTTTTTATTTTATATATATATATATATATATATATATATATATATATATATATATATATATATATATATATATATATATATATATATATATATATATATATATATATATATCTATATATATATATATATATATATATATATATATATATATATATATATATATATATATATATATATATATATATATATATATATATATATATATATATATCAATATAGCGGCTTCATTTTAGCACTGTAAAATTTGCAGAGTATGGAATGGGCGCTTTTCACGCACGCGCGGCACCTCAACCTGTCGTGCTTGCGCGTTACGATTTTTATTACAAAACTATTATTTATTAACTATTAATTATTAACTTATTTTTTTTTAATTTTAATTGAAAGATTATGCGTCAAATCAAAGGAGAATTTTGTTACCTGAAAAAAAATAGGGCGACTGGGTTTAGTACAGGCTGAATCTCTTTGGGAAGCCGTCAAGTTCGTGCACGATAATGAACGTACTCGTAATACTCAAACAAGTCACTTGTTTGAGTATTACGTACGATAGATAGAGTTGCGTTGGGTAGATAGTTTTCCATCCATTAAAAAATGTCAAATCTCATTTGGGTAAATTCTTCAAGTCCAGCACTCATAAATATGAGCAATGAGAATGAGAAATATGAAATGAAGCAAAGGTAATTCGCCTCAAATTGGAAAAACTTTTATGGTAAGCATTTATGGTTGTATTTTCGAATGCTATTTTGAAAAAGCTAAATAGAGTGATTACTCCAACTCAGACCTCATCTGTAGATGTACTAGTCAGAGTATTTTTTGGTCATTTGATAGGTGAATGGTCATCTGAGAGGTGAATTAGAAAGGAGGCATAATACATAGATAATATATAAAAAAATTTTAAAAAATGCATAGGAAGTGATGCAGATATTTTGATCAGCTTCTTCCACTAACGCGACACATTAAAATAAGTGCACGGGTCGTGGAACCAGCAGTGTGTCCAAAATTACTGAGTTTTCCATATCTATTAAATTATTAATTATTATTATTTCTATAATGAATTCTTTACATCCAATATATATTTTACTAGAAGTGCCATTTACAGATGGAATGAAGATGATAGGAAACCCTTTTTAAGTGATGTTAGTAAATTTTATTATCGGAATTATTAAATGTAAATAAAATATGAAAATAGAAGACTGCGTATAAGAGAACTTAAAAAATATCGTGGTACGTAGGTACTTGGAGTTTGAATGCTTCCAGTGAACGCATGAGTAAAGAAAATATGCTCTTTTTTTAATATTTACATATTTTGCTAACATTGTTTTTGTTGAAAAACGTGATACTACATCCGCTTTCTGTAACAAAGGTAAAAATAGTTTAATTACATTTTTTAATGATAATCAGAAAAACAGAAAGAGATCAAAAGCTGAAACTTGTGTTTTTAGTGAAGTTTAGTGTTTTTACTTGAAGTGTTTTTAATGGATGTATTGATTGTATTATCACAATGTATGATACTAAAAACGTCAAAAACTTGAATGAACTGCGATATAAACAACAACAAAAGCAACAAAACAACATATTAAGAGAGTGTACTTGCATTCCAGCAATGGATAAATAAATCTTCAATGCCTCCTGAAGAATGGGGTTGGCAAAAGGATAATTATTTAAAACCAATCAAAATGACGCAACCAGCGGCATCTAATAATGTATTAAAAATCATATTTTACTCTTGCAAAACAGGATACGGTTCAGCGTGTGGCTGCAGAAAAAGTGATCTTCATTTCATTGCTCACCTGCCTGCATTATTTACAGTTGAAGTGACTGCGACAACCACTTACCACTAGAAGATGATGAAGTCTCCGAAACGCAAAATATAAATGAAAATCAATTTGCTTTTTTTTGTATATAAAATAATAAATTTCCTACAGTTAATAAATATTTCCTAATTTTGTTCCCCATAAGAAAACTTAAAAGGTAATTGTTTATAAAATTTCTGGGTATATATTAACATATTATTTAAAAATATTTACATGAGCAATATAAAAAAGTAACATAAATATCTCTTTTATCCAAGTTTTCAATAGATATTGTATAAAACTACATTTCTATCCAGCATAAATAGCATTAATATTGTTTAAGTAATACAAATAATTCCGTTCCCGCTCCAAAGGGTTTCTAATTTTACATACTTAATATAAAAAACATAATTTTGAAAAAACAAATCATCAAAATCGAAGCTGGTCTCATCGAGGACTGCCGAAGATTGCCTGTATTATGTATTCAATGCCGCTACTATCAGTAAAATGTTGGCATATTAACATTAATGTGAATATGAATCACCGTATATAAACGTAACGAGCCGCCACTGACGTAAGCTGTGGTATAATCATTATCAGCTGTTATTATTCAATAATATGCTATTATGGATACCATTATACAACAGTTAGGAAATATATTATTGGGTTATTATTAAACGGTCGTAGACAAAACAACGTTGTTCTATCCTTGTAAATTTTATATTTTTATATAGAAAATATGTTAGGTATTAATAGTTATTTATAAAATGATAATCCCTATTTGTCCTGATTATCTGGAACAACTGTTAGATAATTTAGCAATTATTTAGTACCATATAATATATTAACGAGCGTAAACATATGATAAAGTCATCATTGATACATTTATCTTTGATTAATTGCATTTGATTATTTGCTGATTATGTTATACAAAATTACATTCTGATGAATGAAAATTAATTAGGTACCTACTGTTTTTCCTGAGGTTTCGCGAAATTAAAAATATGATGTAGGTACCTATAGTACCCGTCAGAAAGAATTCATATTCATATAAAAAGTCGTAAAAGTTCGTAAAAAAGCATGCGATTATTGCCTTGTCCTAAGTAAAAACCGAGGCAGGGTCGGGCTTGGTTATTCTGAGGAGTGTAAGTATAGTAGCAAAAATGTGGATCCTGATATTGAAAACGAACCTGCTGTGAATTTGGCAGCACCCCAGATGGAATCCGACGATTCAGATATAGGCGAGGATTTAGAAGAAGGAACTTCACAAAAAAAGAAACATTTATTTTTGGACTACCAAGCAAAACAAATTTCTCTAAATGTGTATATCAACTTAAAACAAGATTCTATGTACATATAGGAGATAGCAAATCTACAGTGCTGAGAAGAGTGTCAAAGCTAACAGAGGTTCCTTACAGTACTTTATGTCAGCTTGTAAAGAATGGAAACAGAACAAGAATAAAGAGATCTGATACAGGAATATCCAGAGATTTTGACTTGATCACAATCAAACTTTCAAGAAATTTAATTTACGAAAAATATAAAAACAATGAAGTTTCAACCATAGAAATAATTTTAAAACTTACAAAGCTTCAAGCAAACATCTTGCACTTCTGAACATCCGAAACATCCGAAAGCACTTTACGACGGAGGCTTAAAAATTGGATTTAAAATTGTTAATAAGCGTGCTGCCATAATGGAAAGTCAAAGAATCGTAAATTGGCGAATAGAATATTTAGAGAAAATAACAGAATTTAGAGATAAAGGAAAACAGATTTATTATTTAGACGAAACCTGGTTTCGGAAACACCCACGGCACTGCGAAAAAAGGTTGGACTGATGAGTCTAGCAGGTGTCAGCTAAAAGATGTACCTCCAAGCAGAGGTCATTTTGCATAGTGGATCTACGAATAATTTTGGTGCAAAATGGCCTTAAATTGTGTGGTAAAAAACTGGACGAATGTAATGTGGATTACTACAAAAATATGGACTCAAATATTTTTGATGAGTGGCATGAAAAAGTTTAAATCCAAACATAAATCCTAAATGTGTCATTGTATTAGATAATGCAGCCTACCATTCAAATCAAGATCGCATAATACCCAATATGTAATCCAAAAACAGGTAATTCCAGAATTTGTTCTTAAAAAATACCTATATTTCGAGGAGTCATATACCAAAAAGCAATTGTTGGAGGTATTTAATACCAAACAATGGGAAACACAGTATGTGATTGACAATATAGCAAAAAAAGGCCCCACTGTTTCAAGGTTACCACCGCATCACTGTATTTCTAATCCAATTGAACTTATGTGGTCCAATTAAAAATGAGTGTTCGTAGAAAAAAATTGTTTCCAAAATTCGATAAAAAATTTCGTGGAAGAAGAATTTTTAAATATTTTAAAAAAAGACTAGTCGAAGGCAATTAGAAAAGTAAGTAAATATGAAAAAGAATATAGAAAACTAGGACAAATTCTTCTCAATGGTAGTGAAAGATCTATTATCAATTTGGCAGAGGAATCGGATGATGATATAGATGTTTTTTCATATGAAAGTACTACCTATAGAAGATACAACCTATATAAATTATTAAATTTTGTATGTACGTATAATGTTTATTACTTTAAAATAATGCTTCCATTTTATTGATTCTTATTATTTCTCAAATAACTCATAAGAAAAATGAATAAAGTATTTTTTAAATTATGTTAAAAAATAATTTTGTGAAATTCGAAAACAAAAGGAATCCGACACTGCGCTGTTATTTGGAATTAGTACTGGCAGTATCTTTCTATATAAATAGTTTTTTACCGATATTTCTTATACGGATGTGAATTATTTCTGGCGGATACTATAGGCAGGTGTATTTATCATACGTGAAAACATGAATAAACAAAAAAAAGTTGTATCCATTCATAAATTTAACAATAAAATGAGCTTTATGGAAACACTGAATATCCAATAGACAGTGAGATCTATTGATGATCATAGGTGTCCTTCGGAAGGACGATATAAAATGTATATTACGTCTATACAGTCCATATTTTATATAAATCGCAAAAAAATAAAAATGATGTTGCCTTTTGAGAAAAATATAAATGAAATATTTCTATATCTCTTATTGTATAGGATAGACAATACATTTACGTTACTAATTTCATTTTAGCTTATATTCTAATTTTTTGCAGGGAGAGAACTGGAGTAATAGAATCGGTATATTTTTTTTACTCTTTTGGATTCCTAGTATTGAGATTGTTGGTGATATCAATGTATGGTGCATGGCTTAATGATGAGGCAAGGAAGCCGCTGGAGTTCTTGTATGCAGTACCAACTGAGCACTACTGCATTGAGGTAAGTTTCTATCTTTCGTCTCCCAGTTCAGTTTCTCGAATATAAACTGAAATGTAATATTTTTTCAGTATAATACTCATACTCAGAACAAAGTGAATTGTAGTAATTGTACAATCAATTTTCAATTACATTTTTTAATGTATTGTCTATATAGTCTAGTCAATGAATGACCACAAAGGGGTTGTAGAGTGCATGGAAGGGGAGAAAACTTTTCGCTTCAGGAATTTGTTGGGGGTATTCAGGATATAAATATACCTACTAAAAGTCCCCACCTCTAGTCTCTTTGCTTCAGACCTTTGGAAGCACCTTTAGACTTTTAAGTAGAATTCAATTTTGTGCTTTTTTGCTTTTAACTCGAAAAATGTGCGCCGCGCCATAGCGAAAAGTTCGTAACATATTTTCTACATAATTAATTAAATTTGTTTCACTTCGATACCATTTCACTACTATATCATTTTCGTGATATCTAATAGCTGATATCGGCAATTTTATATTGGTTGTCGGCAATTTTTTTGAAATTCTCATTAAGTTCAAAGTTGATATTTAGTAAATATACAAGAGAGATACCGTGTGAAGAACTAATAAATTTCGCAAACCGTTGGGGTAATTTAAAAAAGACAATTACGAAGGTATATGAACAATATTATGAAGTTGACAATGAAAAAACAGAAGAAGAAATGAGTGATAATTTTAAAATCTGTAAAACTTAGCGCAGTATGCTGTTACAGTGTGCTTATAAAATATAACTTGTATAGTGAAGCGTACAGTTTATATACTACAGTTTGAATACTGGCTTACCAATATCTGCTAACGTTGCCCACAAGGCAAGTAGCTTGCGAAAGGTATTTTTCGACTCTAAAATTTGTGAAAACCAGACTAAGGAGTACACTCGGCGACAATCATATGGAATTATTTTTGTGAATGGCAGTAGAAAAATATGTGCTAAATAGCTTAAATAGTGATGAAATTATTATCCTTGCCTCCGAGGATAGCAGTTTGTTGAGGAGGGAACTATTTTTTTAAAATGTTAAGGTAATATGTAAAAATTACAATTGAAATTTAATATATACTTATGTTAAAAATTGTTCAATTTTTTTCCTAAATTTTTCCATAATATAAATTTTAATTTTTTGGGAAAATAGGTATTTATAATTACATCTCGAAAAAAATTATTCTATATTTATGGAAAAACTTGATGTTGAGAACTGGCCTGCAGGTCTGAAAATACAACGCCGCTAGATTGTTGACAGTCCGCCCCTGTTTTTAATACTCTTATGATTAATAATATTCAAATTTCTCTTGAAGTTTCTTGTATTACAATTTGTATTTACGAGTATTAAGTACAAGCGATTCTCTTTCTATCGCACCCCACTACAAATTCAGGGTGTGTATTGACAATACATACAGCTCCGTTATTAAGTTAAAGAAGAATAGATTTGCTAGCAAATGCTATTAATAAATAAAATGCTATTAGTAAATAATCTATTTTTTTGTAACATTGTTGATTTGCTAAGTTGATATAAACTTATAAGGGCAACTTATTATTTAAAAAAAATCGTATCGACGTTATTCGGTCGCAACTAATTAGCGACAAAAAAATACGTAGATTTAGGTAATCCATTACTTTTTAAATAAATTTTCAAGTAGTATTGACTTGATAACTTGATATAAACTTAGCAGGACAACTTGTTATTTAAAAAGAAGATGGTATTGACGTTATTCGATCGCAACTAATTAGAGACTAAAAAATAAGTGATTTTAGACGGTCTATAAATATTAATTTTTTTTCTATTTGCCCTGCTATGTTTACATCAAGTTTTACATTTACCTACATCAGGGATCCCGGGAAAAAACAACAATAGCGACAAATGCAACTAATTAGCGAATGGTAAGCAGAAAATTTTCGGCATAGTAATTTTTGCCCATGTTGCCCTGCTAACTTTATATACCTATTTAGTTAATGTCAATATCACTGTCAATAACAATAAAAAATTTACTTTTATTTTCAAAATAATACCGATATTATCAAAATCGTACATATTTTCGGATTAAATTCATTAAATTTCATATTAAAAATATTTTCAGAGATACTCCCCCTGTATCTCTGAAAATATTTTTAATATGAAATTTAATGAATTTAGTCTGAAAATATGTACGAAAATATGTTGATATATATCAAAATCGTACATATTTTCGGATTAAATTCATTAAATTTCATATTAAAAATATTTTCAGAGATACTCCCCCTGTATCTCTGAAAATATTTTTAATATGAAATTTAATGAATTTAGTCTGAAAATATGTACGAAAATATGTTGATATATATCAAAATCGTACATATTTTCGGATTAAATTCATTAAATTTCATATTAAAAATATTTTCAGAGATACTCCCCCTGTATCTCTGAAAATATTTTTAATATGAAATTTAATGAATTTAGTCTGAAAATATGTACGAAAATATGTTGATATATATCAAAATCGTACATATTTTCGGATTAAATTCATTAAATTTCATATTAAAAATATTTTCAGAGATACTCCCCCTGTATCTCTGAAAATATTTTTAATATGAAATTTAATGAATTTAGTCTGAAAATATGTACGAAAATATATTGATATATATCAAAATCGTACATATTTTCGGATTAAATTCATTAAATTTCATATTAAAAATATTTTCAGAGATACTCCCCCTGTATCTCTGAAAATATTTTTAATATGAAATTTAATGAATTTAGTCTGAAAATATGTACGAAAATATGTTGATATATATCAAAATCGTACATATTTTCGGATTAAATTCATTAAATTTCATATTAAAAATATTTTCAGAGATACTCCCCCTGTATCTCTGAAAATATTTTTAATATGAAATTTAGTGAATTTAATCCGAAAATATGTACGATTTTGATATTATCGATATTATTCACTAGAACGGAGCACTGACAGCGAGGCTTTTGTCTAGTACCACACCCTATAATTTTTTTAATTTTTATTATCTAGCAGATATTTAGGCAGATATTTTCATTACGAACCTGTAAATTACTTATGCGTTATTCGGCACCATATTCATATTTTCCTTAGATCTTTTAGCAAAATTGTGAAACACGTCAACCTATTTTTTGACGCATTGATTGGCGTTATGGATTTATTTATATCCAGGATTTATGTTTGGGCTACAGATTTTTTTGAAATTAACATTTAAATATTTTTCAATAAAATTTAATACCTTTAAATTTAATAGTTTTTCTATTAGGGGTTGTCTGTTTACTGTTTTTGAGATGGTTGAGAGGATGGTTAAATAAATCAAGTTAAGCAAATTGTAGCTTTTATTCATGACAGAAATTATACATACTTAATCGAACAAAAACTATTTTATGCAAGAAATTTAATTAAAAAAACTGTTGTAAGACATTTTCAGATCAGTAATTCTAACCATTAATTTATTCCATTTTCTCTTGAATTAATCAAATTATGAAAAATTGTGAATTTAAAAAGCAAGTAAGTATGAATTAAAATGTTTCCTTTAAAATACATATTCTTAAAGCATTTTTCATGCTGAATTTAAAGATGTGTCGCTTGGGGTTTGGCATAAAAATCTTTGTCATAATCTGGAAGTTTCTCCGAGAGAGATAGAGAGAGATATAGAGATAGAGAGAGAGAGAGATACAATGTCGGTTAAATAAAGGTAAAGTTGCGTATCAATGGGGCCAACACATTTATCCAAAAAAAATCTCCGTTAACTTGATTCGTGTTTTTATATCAGAAACAATCGTAATTTTCGAAAATCGTTTTTATTAGAAATGCTATTGAGGATTTTCAAAAGCCATTTTGTTCGTCCCTTACTTACGCAACTTTGCCACAATTTTACCGACTTTGTTTCTCTTAGGGCTTTTGCAGACGGTGCGATTCCGATGCGATTTACCGGTTGCGGCGCACCGCAGAAAGCTTTCACACGGGGCGATAAAATGTGGTTTTAAGCGATTAAAAATAAAAAATTGGTCAGCCGTGTTGTCGGCTCAGTTTATCGTGCAGGCACAGTGCGCATCACATTCTGTGGTGCAGTGTAGTTGTAGTATGAATAATAAGAGACCAATTATTCTATTGTATTTGCGACATCTAGGACGAAGGAGGAAGCATGTTACATGTAACAATCAAGTAAATCGACGTTATTAATCGATACATCAAGACGTTATTGGGTAAATCTCGCAACCAGCAGCGACGTGTCTGGAAATGTGCATTTATTTTAGTGGTTGGTTTAATACCGCACGGTAAAATAACGGACGGTATTTGACCGACATACGTACTGTACTGCGATGCTATAAAATGCCGCAATCAGTTTCCTGTTTTTTTGTCGCTGCCGCATAATGTGAAAAGTGGTCATATATTTATATAACATTCCATATATTTATTTTGATGGTTTCGCGATATCGTTGCGATATGCCGTAAACGGAATATCGCATTGAAATCGCACCGTCTGCAAAAGCCCTTACCGTTGGCGAGATCCCGTGCATTGCATCGAATATGAAGCGCCCTGTATATCGGAAGATAGAGGATTTAATTTTGCATTACCTGCTTTGGAAAAAATGTGTCTCACTTGAAACAGAAAAAAATTCGTTAAAAAGTTACTAAAGTGTAACGTCAAAATCTGAACACCCCTTATATTATTGAATCGGTTTTAATTTTAGAACGTAAGTTACTTTATGTTATTTTAAGGAAATCAAGGATTTTATGAAAATTTATCATATATAAATTTATGATGATTTATCTTAGTCGTGGGTGTTTTTTATAGGGAATTTCACAATTTTTAGAGTGGCATAATTATCCAAGATGACTAATTGCAAAAACATATAACTACATGTATATACGCAAACATGTTGGTTTCGATAACTTTTACGCTGCTGGGTATGAAATTGTGATAATAATTAATAATACTTCATTTCTGAGATTGTAATGTAAATGTGTCAATTGCAGTCTGATTTCAGCATAAATGCTGGGAATGTTTGTGGTGGGGTGCGATAGACAGAGATGCGCCCGAACAGTGGTGACTTTAAGCTGACGCTGATTGTACTTATGTTACGCTCCTACTACCACGCAAACTATTATTAAAAACTGTTCTACAAAATCTGAATATAATTCAGAAAAATGAACACAGGTTTTTGAATATATTCTTTTTTCTAGTGCTAGTGTGAAACAAAACACATAGTTATACATTGATTTTAAATTACGAAATAATGTCCTCACATAACAGACCCACACATACACACCCCACACACCCTCACACACTATAAGTCTACGAAGACAATTCTTAGAAGGCCGCAATATTGTCTTCTAAGAAGAATTATACATTTATTTAACATAGAAAAATAGTTAAATATTAAAAGACACAACAGACATAAAATAAAAATAAGCGGAAATTTGGGTCCCTACAACAACAATGCCCTACAACAGCAATGCAAACATTTGACTATGAATAAATAAGTATATTTACTTATATATCTACTTAAATATGTGTATATAGTGTACAATGATTAGGTATTTACCTAAATTAAAAACTCATAGATATATTTTTTACAGATAAGTCGGCTTATTGAACAAATATACACAAACCCAGTAGGAATAACAGGATCTGGATTCTTTTTGGTAACGAAGAATTTTCTTTTACAAGTAAGTAACAAACACTCAGGCATATACTTAGTTGACTATGACAGGCATCTATGACTGACCACCCACCTCCAACCCTAATACTATACTAGGTACTGTATATATTTTATTTTCATTCCAGTTTTGATCTATTTTATTTAAGTGTTTCTGTTGTTTCTTGTTGCAGATGGCAGGAACTATCGTAACTTTCGAATTAATGATATTTCAGTTTGCTCCTGTAAATAAGAACCAACAATCCATAAACACACAGGATGACTGCAACCTTTTTTAATATTAAAAAAGATTAAGATACCTAGTACCTAGGCGAGGAGATTACTAAATGTTTTATGTACTTTTGTTAAATATTTTTTAATAAATTGTCTTTTCTCCTTGTTTTTATTTTAGTATGCTTATAAAGAGCTTAAAATGTTGAGGTTAGTATCATATTCTACATTAGCGGATATTTATACGTAAGAAAATCAACCGCTGGGCGCTGATGTTTTCAAAATCAAAAAAAGACTTCCAATTCAAGTTGGAACCCAACCTCAATGTTTGTACCTAGTCCTAGTCCGCAATCCCATACTCTTTATTGAAGGTTTAAAATAGTTATGGGTGATTTGAGGCTTTTGAAGTTTTGAGAGGTTATGCAGTGTAGGACTTACCCCGGGGCAACCCGAAATTAGACAACCTTATGACCGAGTGCACCGTACGTGTTAATCCTGGATTACGTTTAAGCTTGACTTATTTTGACACATTTGCATGCAAATGTAAGTGCACGTACGGTGCACTCGGCCATTTAATAGGTACAGTTATAGTCCTATAGTATAGTATAGGCATACGCTGAAACATTTAAATCCTAGTAAAATAGTGTCCCTTTAACAGCATTCTGTTTTGTAAGTCCAAAACACATCACAGCCCTACAATTTACTAAATCGAAGACAATTTTTCCCTCAGCAATCACTTCACCTAGAATTTTAATAAGCCATGGAAATACCACATAAATTAAATAACATCAGGATTACATCCAAACATCATATCGTTATTATTAAATTAAATAAATAAACTACTAATTTAATTGAACTTACTTCCGTATACATGTCCAGATAATTGCCTGGAGGCTCAAGTTATTGCCAGCGATTCACTATTCACTTGCTTTCATGGAATATTTCGCCGCTGCTGGATGAAATAGAACAGGACAGTAGAAATAATATACTTAACCTCGCCTTCAATAGCAAAGATGCCTACATCGATTCCGGCACAATAGCTATTTATGTAATCAGTTGGGAAAAGTACTATTTTGTGTAACGGCCAGTTCCACAAAAAGGTGCGAGTGTTTCATGTTTCATAATATTTTCTATGTATTCAACAATGTTTTCCAACGTGTTTCATACAAGATTTTTTCTAATTTTGCAAAATTTTATATTTTATAAAAAGAATTTTATACATTTCAAAACAATCCAGTAGGTGGTAACGGTGTGACAGCTTCTCACATTCATTCATAGCTTGTCAGCTGGTCGCAACTGGTTTTGTAAAGTTCATATCATAGAAGGTTATTTATACCTGACAAGCTCTAAATGTGACAAGCTGTCACACCGTTACAACCTACTGGATTGTTTTTAAACGTATAAAATTCAGCGTTTTCTTCTCATAAAATATAAAATTGGTCAATTAGAACAAATCTTGTATGAAATATACAACTGGTTACATAAATATTTAGGTTTTCCCAACTGGGCCAAATAAATAGCTATTACAAAACAAATTACGTAAAATTTTACTTTTCGTAACTGGTTGTGAAAAGTAAGACGTTTCCTAATGTCAAAGGGTTTTGAAAAGTGTCACATTAAATGTCAAAATTAGAAAAAAAACAATTATTGAAGGTGAACGGCAGTCGGGTAAGAAATTATAGCATTTTTTATCAGCTATTTTTGCTATAGTCTTTTTCAGATATCTTGGCGTGTGTATGCATCAATTTACGCGTTACGTTTGTTGTTTTTGGTCAATTTCTAGGAGAATCAGCACGCGACGTATGTTGATGCTATAAACGACTGACGTCTCATAGAGTATATAATACAATTTCGGCCATGTTAAACACTAATGCATGTCTTACTTAGATTTTTCGGAAAGTGTCAGTGAAAATGTTTGAAAACAAATTATTACTTTAAAAGTCAAATTTGAAGTCACACTGACAGTTCTCCATATTAATATATTTTCAATAATGTCTAACTATAGATACTATTGAAAAGCAGAGCCGACAATTCATAATAAATCTCCTATGACATACTTCAACAGCGAAAAAGAAAATAAAGGACCCTTTTGCTACCATGATGCCTTAAAAATAAGTTTAATAAGCATAACCCGTATAAAGGAATCTGATATCTGGTAAACCTCTTAGTACTCCAGGAAAAACACGCAACAGACGTAAGTTGAAAATGAATGATGCTCATGATGGTGTTAAATCAGAAATTCGTAATATTGTGTATACTATGAAAGAAGAGAGAAAGGAAATTATAATTAAAACAATTAATGATATAGTGAAGCAAATGACTATCTTAGATGTTTCAGATATGACTCTGAGGTGTATTTTAAAGAATATTGGCTTTTCTTTTACAGAGGAAAATAACAGACGGTTCCTTTGTGAAGATATTCTCGTACTTCCGGTGTGAGGTTACCGGAAACCAAACTGTCTACTAAAAGCCTGTCTCTGTCTACTAAACACCGCCCTTGATATATTTATATACAAGTTCAATTCACATTTTATGTTTGAAGTGAGAATTTTATTTTAATTTTTATAAGAGCAAAGTATATTTTTGCTATTAGCAATTTTATGCAATGTTTACTAGTTTATTACACTATTCAGGATTTAGTATTACAACTAGTTAATATTACATTTTTTCCAATTTTGACATGTAAAGTGAGACTTTTCAAAACCCTTTGAAGTTAGGAAACGTCTTACTTTTCACAACCAGTTACGAAAAGTAAAATATTACGGAACTGGTTGTGTAAAGTTCATTACATAGTAGGTTATTTAGACCTAACAAGCTATGAAAGTGACGAGCTGTCACACCGTTACAACCTACTGGATTGTTTTTACACATATAAAATTCATAGTTTTCTTCTCATAAAATATAAAATTGGTGAAAATTAGAAAAAATCTTATGAAATCGTATGAAACACGTTGGGAAACACTATTTTGTGTAACTCGCATCCTTTTGCGGAACTCGCTAGCGTTCGTTCCGCAGAAATCTGCTCGTTACACAAAATAGTACTTCTCCCAACCGGTTACATAAATAGCTAATCCATAGCCATAGCTGAAATAGTTATTAATTATATTAGTGGGATAAAGACATTATTAACGTACAAATGCGGTGAGTTGCAAGATGAGGACGTTAGCCTGAGTTGGTAACAGCACGAGTAGGTATGTTTAATAGCCTTTATCACATGAATGTAACACATTTTATCTTCAACTGCACAGGATTTTAGAAATATGCATATGAAATTTTGAGTAAAATGCATAAAAACCTATTACACAATTCATTTGAGTTAGGTAATCACAGTTAGGTAATGACTTTCGTTAATTAACTCAAATGAATTGCGTAATAGGTTTCAAACGAAGCAGACGTAGATAAAGTAATTGAAATTAAGTGTCGATTATTGTTTATTGTCGTCAAGCCATTTTTATTTTAACATTATTATTCTTAAACAATAATGTTAAAATATTATCTTTAATCCTCTATGAAAATCCTGCAACCACTTTCAAATTGTCAGGAAATGGTAAATAAAAGAAACATTCTCTTAGAAGGGTATTTAATAATAATGATAAAAAAACACATTTTGTATTTGACTTATATAAAGAGGTCAGTTATAAATCAGTCTGGAATAACGAAAATATGAGAATACACTGAAAAAATTATAAATCTATCACAAAAATAAATACTTTAAATACTGACATGATGGCTTATATGTCATAAATGTTATAACATGTTACAAAATTTGTGATAAAAAACGTACTTAAAACAGAATCGAGGTTCAACTAACACACAGCTACACTGAGAACAAATTGAAGCATATATCTTATGACTGTTAAAACAAATATATTTAATTTTTTTCCCTTTATTTTTGATTTTAATCTGTAATAACGTCTTTATAAATGTTGTAGCATGGGAACAGGGCGATATCCAAATTTTTTAAATAAGTAAATATTGTGGTACGTGTAATTTTTGACATAGACACATCTTCCTAAACTAGACAAAGTATCACATTTACCACTATTCCGTCAAACAAAACTATGGGTCGAGAAACAACCTTCGAACATCTATATAAAATGGCTTTAAACCCCAAGTAAAATGCAACTGTAATAGAAAAATAATTTAATGTTATCTGTAAAATATACATTAATGTAATGTAAAAATTAAAAACTAACCTAACAATTATTATTTAAACATATTTACAATTTCGGCTCCAATAAACAGGTACACAAATAAATTTTATTCTCTTCAGTTAGGGTGTTCAAACCGGTTAGCCGGACAATTCCCAATAAAAACTAGTTAAAATAGTACACACTGAGACATTGTCTAAATTCGTTCACAGGTGGCGTTTACTTTACACTATCCCTTCCTTCATATAAATTTTGATCAGCCTCTGGTGAATAGAAAAGGAAACAAAACAGTTACAAATGGCCGACATTTAAGGAACGTTCTAATTTTAGTACGTGGATACAAAAATTATAGTGGCAGCGCTCTAAGCAACTAGTTAGTAAATATACTGTGATGCAATCCTAATTGAAAACTTTGTTTCCTCTAGTTAGTCAGGACGTAAACCTTATTTTTACGCATGAAAATATTGTTTCAATTAAGTTTTAATCGCAAAAATTAGGTGTCTGGCAAACCGCTACCAAAAAAATTTCCAAAACCCTTAATCAGACAAGCTGTCCGAGAACCGGTACTAGACTGTCAAAATTTGTTTATCCTTTTTTAGCACATGTAGTTAGATTATTTATTACCTACTTGCTCTCATTGCTCAACGCCATCCCGAAATTTCTCAGAGGGAAGCAGAAGGAATAAATAAAGCGCAGGCACTTGTTTCCAAAGAATAAATTAGATCTTGGTTTCAAAACCAAGAAAAATAATTGGAAAAAACAATTTCACAGATGTTCTCAAAGACCCCAACAGAATCTTCAATGGGGACGAATTAGGGTTTTCCCTTTGTCCAAAAACGAGAAAAGTGCTTGGACCAAGAGGCTTTAAGAATCCATACACAATTAAATGGGGGAAAGAAAAAGAAAACATAACGGTTCTTATTGTATTCCATGCCTCGGGAAAAATTTGCCCTCCGTTAATCCTTTTTCCATATGTAAGGCCACCTCGAGCGCTTGTTGAAAATATGCCTGGTAGGCGGATTCTTGGGAAATCTGACTCCGGTTGGATGACTGGAGACGTTTTTTTTGAGTATATAGCGAATGAATTCAATACCTGACTTACAGAAAAGTAAGTCAGTAGTAAGTAGTAAGTCGGTTAAGAGGGCAAAAGGGAAACGCAAAAAGCCTTCGCAAAATGAAACATCTGACGAAACATCTGCTGACAACTTTGATATTGTTTCTGCCCACAGCACAGACACAGAATCATTTTATGATTTCATCATTGAAAGAGCTGAGGACGAGGCGCAAAAGCAGAACACAGAGGAAAATTTCTCATTATTAGCTATCGCGTGCAATAAGTTTTACACAGTCTATTATGAAGAACGATGGTTCATTCGGTAAATTATTGAAACAGTGCAAAATGAAGTTGAAATGTTCAAGATGCGTTTCTTGCGAGAAGAAAAGAAGAAAAATAATGTAATTACGTGGCCAAAAATAAAACAAGACATTGCTGTTGTGGAGCGTGAATATATTTTCTACGGTCCAATTGAATTCCAACCGGAGATGGAACCATATACTTTAGTCGACGTACTGTACACGAATATTTGCAAAGCTTATGATGTTACCAAAACAAAACTGTTGGATGAAGAATAAGATCAAATCTCGGATGAAACGCCTCTCGGCGGCTTATCTATACATCTTACCACTCTGTTATGTAAGTTTAATTTTTTTTTTACTTCGTTATGAATAAATATTCAAAATTACATACCTAGAGTAAAAAGTTTTCTGAGACTTAAAACCGTTTAGAAATCAGGATGGGATGACGGGGATTATGGAGGAATTACAGGAATTACGTAGACATTATAGGAATTACAGTGTGATTACAGGAATTACGAAAGGAATGTGGAATTAAACAGGAATTCCAAGGAATTATTACTGGAACAAAAGTATTATTGGGGATTATTACCTTATATGGGGATTATGGTGCACACTATTTTTGAACCGGTTTACCCCTCGTATTTTTCTAATAAAAACTCATAGGTATATATAGGTCCTGGTAACTCCTTCAAGATTTTTTTTTGTTCTTTATAGGTGGCATCGAAAAAGACTGCTTTTCAGACACCTATCCGAAAAATAGATCCTAGGTGTCTGGTAATTTATCCAAGCTGTCCGAAAACTAGTAAAAATACAATCAATTTTTTTTTTAGTTTGTTTGAAAAGGCTGGAAATATCGAGTTGTCTTTTGTCCCTGGTCGTTCTCAATATTTCTAGCATTACGTTTTTCTCTATGTGAGTCAATTTACATAAGATAACTGAAATTACTAACATCTCGACAAAATCACTTAGCTGTCCGACAACTGGTTCAGTTACCCTACCCATCAGAGCGTAAAATTTTAAATAATCCTGTGCATTAAGGATAAAGATCTTTAAAATATTTTAAAAGTATAATAGAATTTAAAATCTAGTCTCACTTGAAATTTGAAGTAGTCCAACCATACTTAAACTTAAATCTATGTATCTTCAATTGTGGGCAGCCAAAACGCCATGTTAGTACATGCTGATGCCAACATCATATACTTGGGGTTGAATTGTACGCACTGAACGGGACCAGGATGATCTGCGTTTAAGACACATACTTTGTATCCTGTATCGGCATTCCAAACGTGTACCCTTCCATCAGTAGATCCACTAAATATAAACTGCGAATCTGGGCTAAAAGATGCCTCGATAGGTATACCTTTGTTGTTAAGATGGCCGGCGAATGTTTGTAAAGGAGTCCCATGGAAAGCATCAGTCAAGCGTATTATCGATCCATTTGTGCTAATCAAAATGGTTTTTCCATCACGGGAGAATTTTAGACCAGTCCAGTCACATTCTTTTTCTTGGGTTAGTTTAAATGTCACAAAGGGCCCCTAAAACCAATAACAAAGGTATTAAACAAAAATATTATGCTATGTACTTCATACAATAACATTTAAATTGTATAATTAAGGGTACAACGGTACGAACGAGTTCATGAGCTATCGACAAGGTTAAAAAACTCATAAACTCATAAACCACATAAAAATATTAATATATTATTTACCTTATCAAACGACCTCAAATCATATAATTTGATGCTCTCAGAATTAACGCCTGCAGCAAAAATGAGACCTTCGGGATCATATGCAGCCACAGGTCTCCCAGATAAATGCATTAAACCCTGACAATTTGGAGATCGGAGGTCCCACAGGCGCAATGTTTTATCCAATGATCCCGATAAAAATGTGTCCTCAACAGGGGACAAGCACAGCGAAACAACCTTCTTTGTATGCCCAGGAAAATACCTAATGTATTTATTGTCATGCAGAGACAGGTATCTTATGGTGTCATCAACTTTTGTTGAACTGTGAATAGCAGTATTTTTAGCATGTGTGAAGTGTATCAAATCAACACCATACTTTTTGCTATTAACTGTCCGAACCTGTGTTCCTTTTTCACAGTCATATATAACAATTTGATCGTCCTCACTGCATGATATCAATGTTTCGCCGCTAGGAGAGAAGTCGATGCTGTTTATTTTGTCGGTGTTTTCGCGAAATACCTTAGCTACACGGAAACTTCGCACTACCTGGTCAACTAGTTTCATCTTCATGAGTACGGCCGTGTATATTCCCTTTATATATTCGAAAAAATTTATTTAAACGTTTTTAAGCGCCAGTTGAGCCAATTCACTCTTCTATTCTATCCAAACAAAGAATAAAATATGGTGGATACATACACACATGTTGGCAAGACAGCCACTATCCGCCAAAAATAAGTACAAGTACTGCAGTAAACGATTCACAAAAATAACATACACGATTAATTATAATCTAATTTTTTTGTATTTTTCCCTAGACCAGAATATAATTTAAAAAAATTCTAAAACAGGAACTCAGTAATTGGAATAGTTTCTCCATTGACTAATCCATAGATTACATGACAATCCCCGTCATAGAGAAATCGAAGAGAAACCAACAATTATGTCTCTGCTACTCCACAAAACATCTATAAAGTACCAGTCGGCACTGCCTAAGGATTATTATAGACTAACAGGATTGCTTATCGGCCACGTGTTGTTAGACAAGATCTGAGTCAGCGGTTAAGTTCGGCCGGCATCCTGTTGCGCCAACGGTCGATTCCAAATTGATGCTTGGTCAGATAACACTTCTCTAGGCACGATGTTAATGTACAAATGAAATGACACGCTACACAAACGCCGGGAAATACACCGGTGGGGCAATGAACCTACGCTACGTACGGCGTAGGTAAATCGCTTTTAGCGTCCGCTGACGTCAAAAGCGTGGTGGGGGCCTACGATATTTGTCTAACGTTTCGCTTATGGGGATAAGCAATCCTGTTTAGTCTATAATCGTTGGGCACTGCCGACTCGGGGCTGGAGAATTCCCTCAGGAACAAAAATATAATCCCATCAATCACAAAATGTCCCATTTGACATCACAGAACAATTTTAACCTGGGACTTGCCCAAGAACCATATAATATGGTTCTTGGTACTTGGTAAAATTAAGTCTAATAAGGTCACCTCATCTGTGCTATGGTCTATGATCATATGTGATGATCTATGATAATGATGACATGATGATCTATGATAATAAACAAGACTTTTCTTTATAATCATTGGTTCAACCCTCAGAACAAAAATATAAAGATAAGTATCGTCAATATCTAAATTTGTTGGAGGGGGACGCAGTGTTTGTAAACAAAATCCTTTAAATTTTCGGGTGTTGGGATGGATTCGACCAATAACATCTGAGGTTCAACCGTACACATATCTATGGCACAGTCTATGGTACATAGCCTGATTCATAGATTCCCGTACGCCTGCCCGGCGGCAGTGGCCACGCATCTCGTTGCTATACCCTGGTTCCGAAATAGTGTGATTCATACATAATATCACACCACCATCACAATTGAACGGTCTGCCTATTTTCAATGGATCACAGAATTTCTTAGTGTGCAAATTCGTGTACACTCTATAGAAATAGTGGGCAGAACTCATTAGTAACCGGGTCTACCGCTCTCATTGGTGAGTTTCAGGCGGTTCTAAATTAAATTCACCACCATCACAATTGAACAGTCTGCCTATTTTCAATGAATCACAGAATTTTTTAGTGTGCAAATTCATGTACACTCTATAGAAATAGTGGGCAGAACTCATTAGTAACCGGGTCTACCGCTCTCATTGGTGAGTTTCAGGCGGTTCTAAATTAAATTAAATTTCATTGGTCAGAGGTAAAGATGCGATATTTCCTTGGATATATTGACGCATACGCTGTTTCATGCATGTATGTTTTGGCGCGACAGTGGCGTTTCATCGTGTCTTATGTACGGTTGATTCACGATATAAATTAA
>CAXKVY010000839.1:0-118063 GCA_964058915.1 Tetropium fuscum | reverse complement strand
GTATAATTTATTCTCTCGGGTAATTGTTCAATGTTCATTTCTTATGACTTCAAGAATAAGCGCCCAGATGACACTATTGCGCAAACTCAGCCATATAATAAGCTGGAACGCATAGTGTATCGTCCCATGCATGGTATAATTGGTATATATGAAAGTTGGAACGGAACAGTTTATTCGTCTAGCGGAAGCACGTGTTCGTCCGCTGTAGGGTTTTAACGTAAGTTGGAACCATAGCAGACATAGACAACAAACCTTGTAACTTGTATCACAGATTTGGGGGTTCATATTCAGTAACAGGTGCCATATCACAAGCATCTGATCCAACCGTTTTGGCGCACTTTTTATTAGTGCAAGAGTATTTAATAAAATATAGTGTAAACTGTTTAGTAAACAGCAGAGTAAGGTTTCATTTACCCACGAATCCAGGCAGAAAATGAGTTATTGCGATGCTAGGGTCAGGGTCTGCGAACAATTGATGAGAGGGACCAAACGGTCGAAGAAACATTTCGTTTTGGAGGTGGTTCTATAATGGTGCGGGGAGGCATAAGTGTAAATCACCGCACTGATCTGATCTTCATAGAACATGGTTTACATACAGCAGAAAGATACATAATGTCCTTAGACCCTATGTTCTTCCTTTTTTCGCTAATGAAGGCGTCGATTTTATACTTCAGCAGGATAAAGCTCCAGCTCATAAGGCGCAAATTGTTACTCAATATTTATGACAAGGGTATTGAAAGATTAATATAGCCAGCGATTAGACCACACCTCAATCCAATTGAGCATTTATACTTGGAAGGCGTTTACATCAGCGTATATACCTATAAGTAATTCAGCTCAGTTGATTGAGGTATTACAAGACGGATGGAATCAGATGCCCCAGGACGTTAAAAAAAATTTAATTTACAGTATGCCGTGACAATGTACTGAGGGCCAGAGGACGCCATACTCATTATTAAATATCATCATATTATTTTTCTGTTTATTTTATTTAAGTTGTTTTAGTAAAGTTAAATATGTTTTTAGATCGTGATTAAATTATTAAAATGCATAACTTTACGCAATCCCTTGTATCTTTTTTAATAAACGTATAACATTGATGAATCAAAAAACAAATGATTCATAAAAACCGGCTACAAAATTTATATAATTTAAATATTATATTTAAATGTAAAACATATGTACAGGATGTTCTAAACTTATGCTTATTAACACGTTGTTCTTAAACACCCCGTATAATCATAATTCTATAATAGAAATGAACCATATTTACCGCCTCCAGAGCAGTTGAAGAATAAGAGTAAGTTTGAAATTACAATACATATATCATTAAAATGAGGGACTGAAAAAAAAACAATTGCCCCATGCAACACATTCAGCTCGCAACAGCTTTTTCAACTATTTTTAAAAAAAATTTAAAACTTAAAAAATTGGTGTTCCGGTGACAATACAATTTAATATTCTTTTTTTATTAAAAAAACTCAAAATGGCGGACTTCTCTATTTATAAACCGATTTGTCTCAAACGTGAAACATTGCGTTGTTTAAGATCTCTCAATACAATTTTTGAACTTAAACTTAAAAAATCGAAATGGCGGACTATCGAATTTAAGAACCCATTTGTCTCAAACTTGGCACTTGGGGTTGTTTAAGGTTACTTGTCTCATTTGGTTGCCTTAAACATTTTCAGTTGCATAAAAACAATATTTCAAATGCGCCACACGTTTTTCATTTTAGACCATCCGACATGAGAAGACGGCACTGCTAGTATTGCACAATTTCATACCAGACGTTAGAATCTCAGGAAGGTCCAGGTTTGTGTCCTAATTATTTTATAGTTTTTAGTACAACTGATGCATTTAAAATAAAACTGTTAAATAAGTTAAATGTTTCTCTACCCATTTTTATTTTGTAGGTTTTAGTTCCACTATCTACCTCCTGCCTCCACCTTCAAATCCTCGCCACCAAGTATGCAGGGAAGGAGAAAGCAAAGGTGGCACGCTATGCCCGTGACACAACTGTTATATATTCAGTAAACTTTGGCCACCACTTATGGTAATATGAGTTGCAAATTTTTTGCACCGAGTTAAGAATGCAACGGTATGAAATCTACTTATCGTATCTTCATATAATCTACATATCACGTTTCCCGGACATATGAAAAAAAAAACAAAAAGTCGAATATGAAAAATGTTTTATACACCTGGACACAAATAATTACAACAACGTAACATTACAAAATAAGTGTATATTAAAATGCATTAAATAAATTTGAAGAGGAATGATAAATAATAACCTAACCTAAGACCGGGTATATTTGCCCCATATGTGCAGCATGAAGACGGAGGCAATGAACAGCAGCGACATTACCAAAACTGGAACTGGACCTCTGCAAAAAAAATGTAACACGTATATGACCATTGAAAATAAAAACTAGCATAATGTCGTCGTTGTTTAAAGATTCACAATATATCTTAAAAAGATTTCCAGGTTTTTTAAATTTTGAACAAAAAAACCCCATTTCCAAGATACGTGTATATGATAAAATTATTTAGAACATCTCAAGCAATACTTTTTGAGAAAATGGTCATTAAGTAATAAACATTTGACAGACGTATATGAAATGAAAAAGTACATTATTACTATAAACATTTGGTACCCTTAATCAATATCCAGCATCTACTATGTAAATGTCTCACACAATATGGCAATACTCACACTTTAATTCCTGGAGAATCATCAGTGTAGAATCTCCACATGCCACCAGTACCAGCACCTGTGTTCCTCCTAGCGGTTGTAGTCGTGGTAGTCTTCCTCTGCCTTACAGTACTCCCCGCGGTGGATCTAGGAGCTTTCGATGGGGACCTTCCGCCAGACCCCACATTTGTCGAACTCGGAGAAGCAGGCTAATTTGAACAAAAACACCGAAAGTGTGTATAAAACATAGTTCGAACCATAATACCTAAAACTCTATTAAACCACTTACCATTTTCTAAAAAGACAAAGTTGAAATAATGTCTCAACACGTATGCAACATGCAAGAACTGTATTTGTAATGTAACCTGAAAGTTCCTCCGTCAGTTTACAGTTACTTCATACTTGACACGTCGATATACGTCATCTGCCAACTCCAACGAAAAAGTGCTACGGAGCAGGTCCGCCAACACACCACGTGCGCTTTGTTGCTTTTCTCGCCGCTAGGTTGGCAGCCAGAGTGTCATTGTTTTGTTTATGGAGGTGACAAGACTGACAGGTGACATTTTGACACGGATGATTGACATCAATATTTTTTTTAATAATGTATTATTTATCGAAATTCTGTCGAATATGCATAAAGACCGGTGTAAAACTGTTAGATCTCGACACTTTAGATTCCGACGAGGTCAAGTTAAGTGAAAAACTCGAAGTTTGTACAAAAATGGTAAATAGACAGGGCGATTTATTTGATAAATGCGTGACCTATTGATTTTTCGTTGTAGGTTGTGAGTAGAGAAAGTTTATCCACGGAAATCTGCGTGCACTGCATCGCCAAGCTGAGGATATCGTACCAGTTCCACGATATGTGCAGAAAGTCCACAAATACTTTGCAGGGGTACTTACAGTCTTTGCTTTGTAAGGACGATAATCAGACAACACCGAAGAATTTTGTAAGAACCGAGCTTAACGTTATCGTTAGGCCCATTGCTGGGAATGTATACAACTCTAGTAGTCACAGTAGTGTTGATGACGTTATACATTGCCATAGAGAGAAGAGAAAACGTATTACAAAAGAGCAACGATGTTCCTTGTTGAAACGCTTGCTCACACCTACTGAGAAGTATAAGAAAGAGAGGGATAAGTTCACGTACAGACATAATATTTATTCAAACAACTACAGGGGCGGTTTGAAAAACATTATACACTTTACGCGAAATTACGAGTTTGGGCTTAGCCTGGATAAAAATTCGAATTACGAGTCCACGCCCTTAGATAAGCTGACGGCTTTTTCAAACGACTTCTTCAGGAAAGATTTCTCAGAGTTTCAAAACACCATCTTGTACATAATCGAGAACAAAGATAACCTGTGTGAAAGCGACGGAACTGACGATGACGACAGTGATTATTTCTACAGTCCAGATGAAGACGAAGCGACTAGTGATGGTGTGGTTAAGTTTGAGGAAGTCATAGTTGAACCAGACATAAAAATCAAAACAGAAATGGATTACGATGATGATGAAGGCGAGTGTACTTATAGCTTTAATGAATCTTATGCAGAAGGCATCTGTAAAAACGAAATGGACGTACAAGAAATTAAAACAGAGGCTCCCACAGAGCACTACTGCCCAGTGCTACCGATTCCAATGCCGAGTAGTTACAGTGATTATAATCAAAGTTTCGGGTACATAGGATCCCCCAATTCCTCGGTGCAGTTGCTCGGTAGATTGGTCGGGGGCTATGGTCAAAGGAGGACGTTTTCTCAGAACAACGTCAGATGTAGGACGAGAGACAACCCCTATATCAATCCCCTGTTGAAAGATCAGTTTCTGTATAGGAGTTTCAAGTGCGAGAAATGCAATAGGTACTTTAAGAGCCCCGGCTACTTAAAGGCTCATTACTCGAAAGTACATTAACGGTAGCCAAGTGTTTGAAGCTTTGCGAATGCTGGGCCAAAGCGTAAGTTATTCCGGTGTCTCGTACGTGTCTTAGGATTACATAAAATCCATTTACATAGTTTATCGTGGGGGGTTGATTGCTACCAGAAAAGGTGTACAAAAGGTTTCCCAACAGATGAATTCCCCCCGACTTCCTGATAGACTTCCAATAAGTCAGAAGTCAAATAAGCAATAAATGAGCATGCGCTTTAGATAAAAATATGCTGAGGTCTTGTGAATACCTCTTGACTTCGTCTGCCTTCCTCTTGAGTTCCTCTGAACTCTTCATGAGTTTCCCTGAATTCCCCTGAACTCTTCATGAGTTCCCCTGAATTCCTCTTGAGTTCATCAAGGGTTTCTGGTAATATCCTATGAATTCCTGAGGGTGTACAAAATATTTCCCCCAACAGATGAATTCCCCTGATTTCCTGATGAATTCCCTGACTTCCTGATGCATTTAAAATAAATCAAAAGTCAGATAAGTAAAAATGTGCATGCGCTTTAAATAAAAATGTGCTCAGTTCCTGTAAATTCGTCTTAACTTCCTCTGAATTCCTCTCGACTTCCTCTGAACCCTTCATGAGTTCCCGGAATTCCCCTGAACTCTTCATGAGTTTCCCTGAATTCCTCTTGAGTTCGTTAAGGGTTTCTGGTGATATCCTCTGAATTCCTGAGGGTGTACAAAACCAGAAAAGGAGTACAAAAGAATGGATGTATACCCCTGATTTCCTGATGAATTCCCCTGACTTCTTGATGCATTTAAAATAAATCAAAAGTCAGATAAGTAAAAATGTGAATGCCCTTAAATAAAAATGTGCTTAGTGCTCAGTTCCTGTAAATTCCTCTTGACTTCCTCTGAACTCTTCATGAGTTCCCCTGAATACCTCTGAACCCTTCATGAGTTCCCCTGAATTCCTCTTGAGTTCATCAAGGGTTTCTGGTGATATCCTCTGAATTCCTGAGGGTGTACAAAACCAGAAAAGGCGTACAAAAGATTTCCCCCAACGGATGAATTCCCCTGATTTCCTGATGAATTCCCCTGACTTCCTGATGCATTTAAAATAAATCAAAAGTCAGATAAGTAAAAACGTGCATGCACTTTAAATAAAAATGTCCTCAGTTCTTGTAAATTCCTCTTGAATTCCTCTTGACTTCCTATGAGTTCCTCTGAACTCTTCATGAATTCCTCTGAACTCTTCATGAGTTCCCCTGAATTCCTCTTGAGTTCATCAAGGGTTTCTGGTGATATCCTCTGAATTCCTGAGGGTGTACAAAACCAGGAAAGGAGTACATAAGATTTCCCCCAACGGATGAATTCCCCTGATTTCCTGATGAATTCCTCTGACTTCCTGATGCATTTAAAATAAGTCAAAAGTCAGATAAGTAAAAATGTGCATGTGCTTGTAAAAAAATGTGCTCAGTGCCTGTGAATTCCTCTTGACATCCTCCGAGTTCCTCTCGAGTTCCTCAAGAATTCCCCTGATTTGCTCTGAATTCTTCTTGAATTCAGCAAGAGTTTCTCTGAGATCCTCTGAATTCCCATTGAATTCACCCTGAGTTCCTGAGGGTGTACAAAAGAGGGTGTGTGATTTCCCAAGTGGTTAGTTAACCCTGGGGGGTGACCACTACCAGAAAAGATGTACAAAATATTTTCCCCTGATTTCCTGATTAATTCCCCTGATTTCATCAAGGGTTTCTGGTGAGATCCTCTGAATTCCTGAGGGTGTAGAAAACCAGAAAAGGAGTACAAAAGATTCCCCGCGACAGATGAATTCCCCTGATTTCCTGATGAATCCCCCTGACTTCCTGATGCATTTCAAATACGTCAACAGTCAGATAAGTAAAAATGTGCTTGCGCTTTGAATAAAAATGTGCTCAGTTCCTGTGAATTCCTCTTGACTTCCTATTGAGTTCATCGAGAGTTTCTCTGAGATCCTCTAAATTCCCATTAAATGCATGAGTTCCTGAGGGTGTACAAAATATTTCCCCCAACGGATGAATTCCCCTGATTTCCTGATGAATTCCCCTGACTTCCTGATGCATTTCAAATAAGTCAAAAGTCAGATAAGTAAAAATGTGCTCAGTTCCTGTGAATTCCTATTGACTTCCACTGAATTTCTCTTGAGTTTCTCAAGGGTTCCCCTGATTTGCTCTGAATTCTTCTTGAGTTCATCAAGAGTTTCTCTGAGATCCCCTAAATTACCATTGAATTCATAGTGAGTTCCTGAGGATATACAAAATATTTCCCAAGTGGTTAACCCTGGGGGTTGATTGCTACCAGAAAAGATGTACAAAATATTTCCCCCAACGGATGAATTCCCCTGACTTCCTAATGCATTTCAAATAAGTCAAAAGTCAGATAAGTAAATATGTGTATGCACTTTAAATAAAAATATGCCGAGTTCCTGTGAATTTCTCTTGAGATCTCTTGAATTCATCAAGAGTTCCTCAGAGGTCCTCTGAGTTCCCTATGAGTTCCTGAGGGGGTACAAAAGGTCATTAACCCCCCCCCGTTTGTCCTCGACTTGTGCAATGGTTTGCTATGCAGGACAGTATTTAATATACTAAAGTTAGGTCTGTAAATTTTGTATTTAAAAAATAGCTACGCAATGCTTTAAAGTTTTATGGGGCACAAATGATGACTCGTGTGTGGTCAAACCAAGAGAGTTATGCAGGGGCAAAATTGCTGTAAAGTTGTCGGGCTGGGGCAGAGATTTTGTATTCGCGTGCAAGAATTCTTTAGTCCAGTATTTGCGCTAATCCGAATTTATGAATGTTTAACAAATTTATAGTAAAATTGTTATTGTAAAATTATTACCTCAGTATTTTCTTGTGAAAAAGATATTCGTCTAGTAAAAATAACATATTTCGACGTAAACTTACTGTAGTATTACGTTGCAGTTCAAGGGAACCGTTTTGTTTTTTATTTTCTAAGTGATATTTATATTTTTGATATTGTTAAATTTATTTTTAGGTATTACGTACGTGAAATATTTTTCCTCATTATTGTTTATTTAAATAGGTACTGCGCATTACATATAGACAATGTTCAGTGAAAGTATATAGTTATTTTATTGTTATAAACTTTATCTATTTATAATTAAAGGATTACAAAAATTATCTTGATTTTGTGTTTTCTTAAAATTGTCTGCCTGGTTTTTCTTGGTTCTCATTAGATGCAGATAAACAACAACTACAGTCAGGGCCGGATGCAGGGTTGTGGGGGCCCGTGGCATCGAAGAAATTGTAGGCCCTAATCTATTGATAATTTTATTATAACATTTTAAAACGAATTATATCCTCCAATATCGCGCCAATATCCTTGGCTATAGATGTGACCTCGATAAGAGGGGGGCGAGCGGTACCATCGCTCTTTACCCCTAATATCTATGTAGGCCGAGACCGACTCGTAAGGGGTAAGCCGCGCGTTTCACGTGACCCTCCCCACAAATGTGATCAGTGTCACGCGAAGTTACGCAGCCTCCCCCGGTCCTGGCTGATGGGCCCCACCGGCAGAGCCTTGCTTCTGGCGCTCTTGACTTTCTTCGCCGGTGTGTATTACCCCCGGGGGTGTCATGTCGGGTGTTTGAGGAGTCCTTCCTGCCTCTCGTCGGGCTTACTAGTGCCCGGCTGCGCGGCATTCAGGTTGATATGGAGGATGAGCATTGTAGCTCAGGATGACGGAGCTAGAGAGCTGATCAGCGATCAGCTCGCTGGCTCAGTCAGGTAAGGTAAGGATGTGTGGTTTGGCAGGCAGTCGGCCTCGCCATCCACTGGATAGGGCTGTTTCAGAGTCTTCTCGATCCGTTTTCTTTGGTCCTGTTCTTTTCTTCGGTGTCGTCTGCTTCTTCTCGCATCAGTCGTCGACGCGAAGCGGAGCGCGGTAATCTTTCAAAAGCGGCAATGGCAGTTTGTGCTCGTAATACATACAACATTTTTTTTCTACAATCGCTTAATACAGTATGTTCTTGTATGTATTTGACATATATTTATATATGAACCGATTTTTATAAGTTTTTTTTGTTAGCTACATTTCTCATGTGTCATTTTTGACTGACAAGCGCCTGCTAAGAAATTTATAATAAAGAAGCGTGCGGGAATTGACACTATTGACGCTTTAAAGCGACAATTATGTCATCATCGGAAATGGTGTACTTTGCGTTGAGAATTGAAAGCGCAAAGCCTACTATTGAGGCGATTGTAGAAAAAAGATTTTAAGTAACGATATTATTTAAAAAAATGTTTATCTTTATGATGCTTTGCTCTATGGAAGATGGAAGTTCAAATATGATACCAACCTTGTAAAACCAGATTTTGGTCCGGAACGCCTGAACTGTCACCGTTCGTCAAAGTTCGTCGAACGAACGGAAAACCGACCGTCAAAAACCAAAATAAATACGTGCAGTGGTGTAGCGAAAGGGTGGCTTAGCTGAAATTTCTCAAAGGATTTGAAAATTTCCAGGACATGGAAATAGCAAACGCCGTGGGAACCACTTCGGGTGTCCCTCGCAACCCCAGGATGATGGAGGGCGTCGGGGCTAGAGTGATCAGAGGCCCGGACTGGAAATGGGGAAAGCAGGTTAGGTTTCCTGATGACCTATACAATAAGGGGGTTGTTTTGGTTGTTGCTTTAACGTTTTTCTGCTTTTTTAGGACGGCGGCGAGGGACACGTTGGTACGGTGAGGAATTTCGAGTCCCCAGATGAGGTTGTCGTAGTCTGGGATAATGGCACAGCAGCCAACTATCGTTGCTCTGGGCAGTATGACTTGAGAATCCTAGACAGTGCCCCCACGGGCGTCAAGCACGAAGGAACGATGTGTGACACTTGCAGACAACAGCCCATATTCGGCATTCGATGGAAGTGTGCCGAATGTGGGAACTACGACCTGTGCTCAGTTTGTTACCATGGAGATAAGCATCAGCTACGCCACCGTTTCTATCGGATCACCACACCAGGCAGTGAACGCGTGTATCTTGAAACCCGTCGAAAGACTAAGAAGATCGCTATTCGTGGTATCTTCACCGGTGCTCGGGTAGTGCGCGGCGTGGACTGGCAGTGGGAAGACCAAGACGGGGGTAACGGGCGCCGTGGCAAAGTGCAGGAAGTCCAAGACTGGTCTGCGGCCAGTCCCAGGTCGGCCGCTTACATAGTATGGGATAACGGGTCAAAAAATCTGTACCGAGTCGGGTTTGAGGGCATGGCCGACTTAAAAGTGGTAAACGACGCCAAAGGTCATAACGTCTACCGAGATCACTTGCCTTGCTTAGGGGAACAGGGGCCCGGGAGATCGGCCCCGCCAGGCTTGAAGATCGGAGATCAGGTAAACGTTGATTTGGAGTTTGAAATAGTCCAATCGCTGCAGCACGGACACGGCGGGTGGACTGACGGTATGTTTGAATGCCTGAACAACATAGGCACCGTAGTGGGCATAGACGAAGATCATGACATAGTCGTGGCTTATAACAGCGGCAACAGGTGGACGTTTAACCCCGCAGTCTTGACTAAAGTCGCCACCCCGACGAATTCGGCTGGTTTTAACGAGACTCCGCAGCAGCAGTTTGCTGTCGGGGACGTGGTGCAGATCTGTGCCGACATGGAACGGGTCAGGATGTTGCAGAGGGGGCACGGCGATTGGGCAGACGGAATGAAAGCGGTAGGAATTAAATAACTTTTATTTTGGTGAGGTACGACATATCTCGGGATAAAACTGAGAGATTTCTAATGTTCTGATTTTCAACTCGATATAAATTATCTTTTATTTTAGGAGTAGTTCATAATGGTTTATTATCCAAATAAATTATAAGTTAAAAGCTAAACAAACACAGTTAATAGTTAAACATTATTTTTTACTTTTTAGTTTGATTTCCATTTAGGGTTTTTTTAACTTTTTTAAACTTTTTTCACTAAAAATATATTGATCACTTTCACTTCTTCAATGAAAAAGATTAATTTTTGTTCTGTGTGGTCCGAAATTTATTGCATGTATAATTTTCTGTAAATTCTATATTGTGCCGAATGCGCCAATGTGAGAATTTTTGTTATACCTTGGTTTTTGATGATCCTGGTGAGGAAATTAGGACAAAGTTGTCAAATTATTGTGTCGTTATCGGTCCTCGATAAGAGTGCAGAGTTTCAGCATTATCCAGATAAATTATAGGTTAAAAAACTAAACAAACACAGTTAATAGTTAAACATTATTTTTTACTTTTTAGTTTGATTTCCCTTTAGCGTGTTTTTTAAGTTTTTTTAAACATTAAATTTTTTCACTAAAAATATGTTGGTCACTTTTACTTTCTTGTATGAAAAAGATTAATTTTTGTTCTGTGGGGTCCGAAATTTAATGCATATATACCTAATTTTCTGTAAAATCTGTATTGTGCCGAATGCGCCAATGTGAGATTTTTTTTTTTATATCTTGGTTCTTGCTGAGGAAATTAGGACAAAGTTGTCAAATTATTGTATCGTCATCGGTAAAAGCAAAAAATATTCTTAATTATGCTTCGTCTAATATTATATACTTATACTCATTAAAATATATAATTATATACTCATTAAACTAACTTTCTGTATTCCCTTTCCAGACCTTGGGCAAAGTGGGTCACGTGCAGCAAATTTACAACGATAACGATCTGAAAGTGGAGGTATGCAACACCACCTGGACTTACAACCCTTTGGCGGTGACCAAACTGGCCAGCAAAGACGGCACGATGCACGGAACCACGTCCGGCGAGCGCCTCAGCGCCCTGCTGAAGAAACTGTTCGAGACACACGTCTCCGGCGATGTGAACGAAGAGCTAGTAAAATCCGCAGCTAACGGAGACGCTCAAAAATGCGAGGAGGTCCTAAAGCAGAGCAACACCGCTGGGGCCGGTATAGGCCCGGACGTTAACGGAGTGTTTGCCGGACATACCGCGCTGCAAGCCGCCAGCCAGAACGGCCACTTGGAGGTTATTACGGTCTTACTGCGTTTCCACGCTGATGTGGAAATCGAGGATAAAGATGGTGATCGTGCGGTGCATCATGCTGCGTTTGGCGATGAGCCCGCTGTCGTGCAGCTGCTGGCGCATGCGGGGGCCGACTTGAATGCCAGGAATAAAAGGCGGCAGACTGCTTTGCATATTGGCGTGAACAAGGGGCACATTGGGGTGGTGAAGATGCTGCTGGATCTACAATGTCATCCTAGTTTACAGGTGAGTTACGTTCATTGTTTGTTTTAATTTTAATTTACTCATCTGATAGATCTCGTCTCAGACATTTCTATCCTACAAATATCTTGGTGTTTCCTTTTATTACACAGATATTTTAGAAAGCAAATGTCAAAAATGACATGATGTTTATGCTCTTAGTAATTAGTTCAAATGAACCGTAGTTTCATGATTTCGAAGCTGTCAATATATTCAATATATCAACTAATACAATTCTTAATACGAGGCATTTTAATAATCCAATGTGGGCAATGGATTTTTTTCAATATTTTGTGAAATATTCATATACTATCGCCAGAAAAACTATGTCATATCATCGTAAATACTATTGTTTATAGTTTTGTAACAGTTTTGGAGTAAATAGTGTTATTATATTTGAATTAATCATCCTACAAATATCTTGGTGTTTCCTTTTATTACACAGATATTGTAGAAAGCAAATGTAAAAATGACATGAAATTTATGCTCTTAGTAATTAGTTCAAATGAACCATAGTTTCATGATTTCGAAGCTGTCAATATATTCAATATATCAACTAATACAATTCTTAATACGAGGCATTTTAATAATCCGATGTTGGCAATGGATTTTTTCAATATTTTGTGAAATATTCGTATACTATCGCCAGAAAAACTATATCATATCATCGTAAATACTATTGTTTATAGTTTTGTAACAGTTTTGGAGTAAATAGTGTTATTATATTTGAATTAATCATCCTACAAATATCTTGGTGTTTCCTTTTATTACACAGATATTGTAGAAAGCAAATGTAAAAATGACATGAAATTTATGCTCTTAGTAATTAGTTCAAATGAACCGTAGTTTCATGATTTCGAAGCTGTCAATATAGTCAATATATCAACTAATACAATTCTTAATACGAGGCATTTTAATAATCCGATGTTGGCAATGGATTTTTTCAATATTTTGTGAAATATTCGTATACTATCGCCAGAAAAACTATATCATATCATCGTAAATACTATTGTTTATAGTTTTGTAACAGTTTTGGAGTAAATAGTGTTATTATATTTGAATTAATCATCCTTCAAATATCTTGGTGTTTCCTTTTATTACACAGATATTGTAGAAAGCAAATGTCAAAAATGACATGATGTTTATGCTCTTAGTAATTAGTTCAAATGAACCGTAGTTTCATGATTTTTTATATTTGAATTAATTATCCTACAATTTCTCAGACGCCATCTGTTGACGAGTAGCTTTTGATCCCAATATATGGCATCTGCATTTTGTAGGATGGTTAATTCAAATATAATAACACTATTTACTCTAAAACTATTACAAGACTAAACAATGATGATATGACATAAAATATGATGATATATGATGATTGATGTAGTTTTTCTTGCGACAATATACGAATATCTATTACACAATACTATCCAACTTTCCATAGATGCCAACATCGGATTCTTAGAATGCACCGTCTTAATCAGATATGGCTCAGCCATTATGTCATCCTTTGTAACTCCTCTTAGTTCAAACTGTTCAATTTGTCCTTTAAACCTACCAAACACCCTCATTTTTAGATAGTCAAATGCACTTTTAGTTAAAATAGATTATAAAAGAAGTAAAATGCGATATATCATTAACAAGTGACATATTTGGTAAAAGGAAACTACTGTTCATTTGAACTAACTAGAATCTGTCTTTTAACGACATGAAGCTGTGTGTGACTTGTCCTTTTAGCGCTCACATTTTCAGATAGTCAAATGCGCGTTTCGTTAAATTGATATCAGATTAAATATCCACAAGATAAACTCTAGCAAGTGAGAGAACGTCCGCTTAATAAGATAGAATGATTGATTATTATTATTTCACATGTTATTGGTCGAAAATTTATTGGGAAACTGGGTCCTCCTCCACAAATTTCTGTTTATTCGCAGGACAAACAGTACTGTACTATGGATATTGACGTTTACTATCTTCCAGTTGGTTATATTTTTAATCTGAGAAATAGATCATAAAGGAAGTAGAACAAGATATAATTGCGACTTCACTGACAAGTGATATATTTGAAAACAGGCAACTACTGTTTATTTGACCTAACTAGAATCTCTCTTTTAACGTTATGAAGCTGCCCGTGACTTGTCCTTTTAACGTACCTAGCGCTCACATTTTCAGATAGTCAAATACGCTTTTAGTTAAAGTAGATTATAAAAGAAGTAAAACAAGATATTATTGCGGCTCTATTGACAAGTGACATATTTGGAAACACGAAACTACTGTTCATTTGAACTAACAAGAATTTCTCTTCTAAAGATATGAAGCTGTGCGTGACTTGTCCTTTTAACGTACCTAGCGCTCACATTTTCAGATAGTCAAATACGCTTTTAGTTAAAGTAGATTATAAAAGAAGTAAAACAAGATATGATTGCGGCTCTATAGACAAGTGACATATTTGGAAACACGAAACTACTGTTCATTTGAACTAACAAGAATTTCTCTTCTAACGATATGAAGCTGTGCGTGACTTGTCCTTTTAACCTACCTAGCGCTCACATTTTCAGATAGTCAAATGCGCTTTTAGTTAAAATAGATCACAAAAGAAGCACAACAAGATATAATTGCGGCTTCACTGACAAGTGATATATTTGGAAACACGAAACTACTGTTTAATTGAACTAATTAGAATCTCTGTTAACAATATGAACCTGTGCGTTACTTGTCCTTTTAACCCACCAAGCGTTCACATTTTCAGATAGTCATCAAATACGCTTTTAGTTAAAATAGATTATAAAAGAAGTAAAACACGATATAATTACGACTTCATTGACTCGTGACATATTTGGAAACACGAAACTACTGCTCATTTGAACTAACTAGTAAGTGTCATCATGCTTTTAGTTCCGGTTTTATGTATTAGCTACATTTAACTGTAGAACCGGTAGTTACAAATGTTTTTAGTGGTGGACCCAGGGCTTTGTGGGGATCGAGAATGATGTAAAATACTATGAGTGATATTATATATTAAATAGCGCTTAAACGTTTAGGGTGAAATGAATTTACTAACTCATCTTTGGGCGTCATTTTTCTTTGGGATCTTAGGCGAGGGTTGCATAGTAGGAATATCGTATCGCAAACGCTGGGCGTTCTCAAATATTGGTGCGGAATCTTAAGCATCAATTTTGGTGGGTATATTTCTTAAAGTAGCCTTCTGTTTTTAATTTAAGACCAGATAGATAGTCTGTCCTATCAAGGTCACCTTATTGCAAATAAGTTTACTGGATTAAGGTCGGGACCGTATGGTGGCCGTTCATGGGATTGAATATATTTCATACAGTTTTCATTGAATTAGATAGGGTGCCGTTGATAGCGGATAATACAAATAATGAGTTCACCCAATGATAAAACATTCAACACTCCCATGTCTGATAACATTTTACTCTGATAACGGTTTTACCGGGCTTTCTAATGAAGACCGATTTAACGAATTAATGGGATTATCAATTTACGGGCGATCTGAGGTCCGGAAGTGGAGGGGGTGAGTTTTTAAGGGTAAAAAACGGTTTATCTCGATTTCCGGCAAAACTACAAGTCCTATGAAAAAAAGTTAAATTGCAAAGTTGTAGGTAATAAAAAGATCTACAACTTTTGTATTTACACTTTTTTCACATAACCTCAAAATTTATGTGAAAAATTCAAATAACCAGGTTTTTGGTTTTTTATTTTTATCTTTTACAAAAAAAACTTTTTTTAAAAGTTTTTTTGTGAAAACTTACCTTTTTATGTCCCAAACACACTCTAATTTTTTTTGATTTAAAAATATTTATTTTTGCACCTTATTTTGACTTAATATCGAAAAAGTACCCTCGAAAATTCTCGGGTCAAAATATTTGCTTTTTTAAAAAAGTTGGTGGGCTTTTTGTTCGTTGAAATCTCTACTTTCTGATGGCGTAAAAGAAAACACCAAGAAAAACAGGTTTTACAGGTTAAAAAACAGGTTTTTACAGCTGCTACGAAATAACAGGTAGTAAGGCCCAGGCCCTCCTAGCCCCTTCCCCACTTCTCCTTGAAATACCTTTTGATGGGCTAAAATTTTCCGTAGGTCACTCAGATAAATAAGATATCTTAAAATAGCAATAAATACGCATCTACGCATATAATTTAAAGAAGATCCTACAACTTTCTCAAAATATTGTAGATGTCTTATTAAATATTAACTTTATTAACTTATTTGGTTGTTAATTATACTAGTATATTTCGATTTGCAATTTTTTTAAAAGAAATTAACCAAAAACTTGGTTATTTGAATTTTTCACATAAATTTTGAGGTTATGTGAAAAAAGTGTAAATACAAAACTTGTAGATCTTTTTATTACCTACAACTAGTCAACTATCTAGGTATGCCATTTAACTTTTTTCCATTGGACTTGTCGTTTTGCCGGAAATTGAGGTCAACCGTTTTTTACCCTTAAAAACTCACCCCCTACACTTCCCGACCTCGGACTGCCCGCAAATTATTTTTCCTTTAATTTTTGTTATATTCTCTTGCTTTTCCAACGGGTTTCATTCTACTTACTATTATTTTTATTGGTTTCAAAAATTATCGACCCTGGTCTATTAGGAACTTGTTCTTTTATGTTGGTCACATAGTCAACTATTTTTAATTTTATTTAACCTATGGCCTATGGCGATCACAGATGTTTTCGCCAATCCAGCTAAGCAACACGCCGCCACCTGGCGAGAAATAACTAATGATCATTTCATTTCGGGATGCCGTAGTCCGTAGTCTAAAGGGCATGTCAATTTTGAGGTTAATTTCCAAATTTTAGAAGTGGAAATAGTGTTAAAATACCAAAATTGTGTGCCGTTGTGAACTGTTTTAGGGACTGCGAGTTAAAATTATGTAATTTACTCAATTATTTACGACAATTTACGTACTTATGAACAAAAATAACTGTGTGCATCTCTCTCCAGTAAGTTTGTTAGCCGTTAAAAGCCATAAACGGCGTTGCCGGGCATGAAAATCGCGAACCCCGCCTCCCACTTGGGTAATTTGTTTAATTTTCATGCCCTACTTGCCGCTCTCCGGGGGTCTACTTACTTATATAACGCAAAATAATTGACAGTGTATGCTCGGAGAGCGGCGAAACTGCGAGCTCCGAAAACTGCACTGCGCGTATAATTTCCAATTAAAACTCTGCGTCTTAATGAATGACCTCCTAACCCGTGCCCGAGTTTGATTAAAAATTATTATATCCCGAGTTCGGCAAGAAAACATGCAACCGGCAATTTGCTCGGGCGAAGTTTGCAATTAGAGCTCACATAACATGCACTCTCTACTAAAATCGCTCGGGAAAACACCGATAAATTTCGCTAATGAAATCACTTCCCCGGATGCTCGATGCAATTTTCATAAATCTGACACCCAGAGTCACAAGAAAGACGCTTAACGCTTAATGTACACGTGCAATCGCGACTCGCAAGGCGGCTGGGGAATTTCGGAATTTTAAACAAAATCTCGCAAATTTGACAGAAAAAACACTCGGTCTTAGATTTATAACGGCGCTTTTAGCTAACCTATAAAATAAAATATAAATACGGCCACTGGGCACTGGTATTTTGTGCAAACACATTTCATATAGTCGCCAACCAGTCCACACATGTTTAATTTTGTTAGTTCTCAGTTCTGGAGATAGGTCATACCCAACACCAACACTTACCTTTAATTCAATCGACGCGTACCGTACCTCACCTCACTTCCTCTCACAGCCGTGTAACTAATATAACTGTAACTGTTGTAACTAATTTCACAAACTATGTACAAGCTAAACCGACAGCTTGGGCACGATTATTATCAATAATTAGTTAACTCCACCAAACACTATTGACAGAGCAATCTGATTAAAGTGACAGCCGCAACAATGCAACATAAGACAAAACTTCCACGGCCACCTGATTGTCATTATATTTGAAAACTCGTATAGACGGCTGGCCTTTGAAAATGGTAAAAAGTGAAAAAAAATAATAGTAGGATGAAACCCACTGGAATAGGAAGAGAATATAACAAAAATTAAAGGAAAAATAATATACGGGCGATTTGAGGTCGGGAAGTGGAAGGGGGTGACGTGAGGGGGTAAAGGCAAGAAACGGTTTATCTGGATTTCCGGGAAAACTACAAGTCCTATGGAAAAAAGTTAAATGGCAAAGTTGTAGGTAATAAAAATATCTACAACTTTTGTATTTACACTTTTTTCCCATAACCTCAAAATTTATGTGAAAAATTCAAATGACCAAGTTTTTGGTTTTTTATTTTTAGCTTTTACAAAACAAATTTTTTTTTTAAGAAATATGGTGAAAACTTACTTTTTTATGTCCCAAACACACTGTAATTTTTTTGATTTAAAATATTTATTGTTTCATCTTATTTGGACTTAATATCGAAAAGGCACCCTATTTTTCAATCGAAAATTCTCGCGTCAAAATATCTGCTTTTTTAAAAAAATCGGTGGGCTTCTTGTTCGTTGAAATCTATATTTTCTGATGGTGTAAAAAAATATATACATTACTATGGTAAATGTTCTCAGAAAATACAAAGAAACGAAACAAACTCGAATCCGAAACTTTTTTTAAATCATTATGTACAATTTTGAGCTATTTATTAGAATTTACACTTTAATTTCCATTCCAATTTAAGATTCCATGTTACATTGATAAACAAAAAAATTGCAAAACGAAATATACTACTATAATTAACAACCAAATAAGTTAACAAAGTTAATATTTAATAAGACATCTACAATGTTTTGAGAAAGTTGTAGAATCTTCTTTAAATTATATGCGTAGATGCCTATTTATTAAGACCTACGGAAAATTTTAGCCCATCAAAAGGTTTTTCATAGAGAAGTGGGGAAGGGGCTAGGTGGGCCTGGGCCTTACTACCTGTTATTTCGTAGCAGTTGTAAAAACCTGTTTTTAACCTGTAAAACCTGTTTTTCTTGCTGTTTTTTTTACGCCATCAGAAAGTAGAGATTTCAACGAACAAAAAGCCCACCAACTTTTTTAAAAAAGCAAATATTTTGACCCGAGAATTTTCGATTGAAAATTAGGGTACTTTTTCGATATTAAGTCAAAATAAGGTGCAAAAATAAATATTTTTAAATCAAAAAAATTACAGTGTGTTTGGGACATAAAAAGGTAAGTTTTCACAAAAAAACTTTTAAAAAAAGTTTTTTTTGTAAAAGATAAAAATAAAAAACCAAAAACTTGGTTATTTGAATTTTTCACATAAATTTTGAGGTTATGTGAAAAAAGTGTAAATACAAAAGTTGTAGATCTTTTTATTACCTACAACTTTGCAATTTAACTTTTTTTCATAGGACTTGTAGTTTTGCCGGAAATCGAGATAAACCGTTTTTCACCCTTAAAAACTCACCCCTCCACTTCCCTACCTCAGATTGCCCGTAAATTATTTTTCCTTTCATTTTTGTTATATTCTCTTCCTTTTCCAATGGGTTTCATCCTACTATTATTTTTTTTTTCACTTTTTGCTATTTTCAAATTCTTCAGCCCTGGTCTATACGGTATCAATTTAGTTTTATTTGTTGTTGTCGCTTTTCTTGTTTTTGTCGTCTTTTCTGTTTTAATTTAGTTTTTTATCATAAACATTAGTAATAACATTATTATCATTGCTTTGCACTATTGTTTTTTAAAAGAAAATTTAGGGGTAACGTACCTATATAACTTTTGTTCTTTGAAACACCAACAATTTTTAAAACAAATGAAAACTGGAACTTAGGGCAATCCAAACATCCGAGAACACTATAATTTTATCCAGTTTTTAAAAATCAAGGTAGCCTTGAAAACATGGGAAACAATTACAGTGAGGCTGAGCCTCAGTTGCTTCATACGACGAGCCGCCACTGCCTTGCATTAGAAATTATCCGAAACAATTTAGCGCGAAAAGATACCGGATGATAAGACCATCGATAATCTAACTTTGTCATATTTTTTTATCGTTTTTTAATATTACTTTTATGCAATTTTATTTGTTGTCACTGTTGTTTTTCTTTACTTTTGTGTTTTCATATATTTTTTTTATCTTAAACATAACGTTATTATTACAACACTGTTGCATTTTAATAGAGAATTTAGTGTTAACTTGAAATGTCTATAACTTTTTAACAACAATTTTTAAAATATAAAGCTGAAACTTAGGGCAATCCAAACATTAAAGAACTTTATTTAGTATAACTTTATACAGTTTACGGTTACAGTTAGTTTTAAAAATCAAGGTAGCCTCGAAAACATTGGAAACAATTACAGCGAGGCTCAGCCTCAGTTGATTCGTACGAGGAGCCGCCACTGCTTTGTAGTAGCAATTATGCGAAACAATTTAGCGTGAAACGATCGTGGACGGTAAGACCATCGATAATATAATTGCTGAATGTCGAGGGGGCGTGGTCTGCGCCCAATTTATGCATATAAGAGCGATTAGAGAGACTTCTGCGAAAACTTCCACAAGGGGCATTTGATCTTACGAGCGATTGAGCGCCCGAACACAAAAGATATAAATACCTCATTTTCTTTTAAGTTCACAGGTTGATTTAACTCGGCGAAAAGTTTTTCGGTAGCGGGTAAAATATTCAGCGGGTAAAATATTCAGCGGTTACATTTTTCGGGGACTTATTATTTATCATAGTCACCCTTCGGTACACTCGAGGAATTATATCTCTCATAAAACTCATTGAATGGAAATCTGAAGACGGCCGACCCCTTTTTCTTAATTCCAGCTTTTATCTGCCTTGTCTTTGGGGAGGCAACTTCTGTAAAATGTATTACAATTCCATATAATTCCTTTATATTTATGCTACGTTTCAACCTGGAACATGAAAATAATGCCAATAGATTGCTTGGAAATTGTAAATCTTGGTTCATAATCTTATACATAGTGGGAAGGGATTCCCTAAACTACTAATTACAGTCAAATCTGTGAATGCACTGATGGCTGAATTATATAGAGCGAAACGAGATGCATTCGACTGAATTTATAAAATAAGAACGAACAAATTCAATTATAATAAGTGGTAATGGTAAGACGCATCTAAATTAGCTACTCCAATTTCTCCAGTGAGCGTTTTCGACTGCCTTCCGGGAAAAGAGCCTAATTTATTTCCTGCCTCCAGATAGATTTTGTTTTGTCTACTTGGGTTCTTCTTCCAGACATAAATTATTACGGAGTTAGCGCGCTGTCGTGGGGGGTATTCTCCGTCAGAAAGTGCGATGTATAATCTTGTAAAATATATGTACACAGATAAGACTATTTGGGAGATATATGCGCTCTTAAATATTCATCCGTATATCGGCTGGTTCTTTAAAGCGAGAATTTATGGCCGCTTGTACAGCGAATTTTTTGTGCGGATTCTGCCTCGTCTATATCGGACCGCCACCGTGTTGTTATCAGTGAGAATACATAGAAAATCCACGGTCGTATCGTCCAAAAGACATCCTATCGCCATCAAAAGGTTATAATATACATATATAATAGTATAGTAGTATATTCGATTATAGTATAATAGTATATTCGATATCTATCGACATAATTTCATACGTGACGTGAAGCAAATTTTACACATTTTTTTAAATAAATCAGAAACTTTTTGTTATCACCCTATAAAATTTGATATTGTTTTAACAATCGCTAATAAATAAAATGCACTTGTCAGGATGATACTTATATTAAAAATACTTTAACAGATACACAGATACATACAAGAGGATACATTCGCTACAATCAACGACCCGTGAGCTGGTCAAACAAAAAGTGTCCCTACTCTGCGTAATATGTATACGGTGGGTTTGAGTGAGATAGCATCAGATTCGTTTGAAGTAAGAAGTAACTCTGCGATTTGTTCACAGAACTGACAGAACTCACAGTCATGACTATTGAACGACTTAACGCCAACCGGTAATTATTGGTATCATTTGTCGGTAAAAAACGTCATATCGAAAAAAGTAATAGATTATCCTTGCGGCGTAATAGTGTAATAGCATGCTTTCAATAGTAATAGAACTATTACAAACGTAATAGTGCTCGCAACGCTGACCGGCATTGCGTAGATGGGTGGGAGGTAGGAAGCTATTAGTGACGGTAACTGCCGACTGTTTACGAGTCGAAAGTACCAGCACAAAACATTTGCTTTGTACCAATCTGATCGGCCGCGCCCGACGGAAGGTTAAGTAAAGAGGATGAACATTTTTCTGCTATAGGTACTATGAAAAATTAATTAAAAAATAACGTTTTCACAATAATATGTTATCAAAACATCATTTAACTTTTGCGACATTTCTCGATCCCCTTTTTAAAACACATTTCTTAACAAAAAAAGTATGTGCTGATTTTAAAAAAGTATGTGCTGATCCCACGAGATGTTTTGGCAGTCTTATGAAGAATTAGTTAATAAAAATGGAAATGTAAACTTCGATTCTTATTCTTATTATTCGATTAATATTTTATTTTTGTACATACTAGATAGGTAGTATCTAATATCGTATCGTGTTCTGTGAGCATTTGCTGCTAAAATTATTTTACCTGACTAAAGAAATACGACTTTTAATTTATTTTCATGCAGAAACATTTATTATTTTTAATAAAACAGAGATCCATATTTTTTTTTATATCGGCCATATCGGTTGTCCCTATCGGCCGATACCGATAATCGGCGTTGCTGCCGATATTGTCGATATACCGATATAAATATCGGTATCGGTCGATCACTAATTCCAATAGCAGGTCTTCTTGCTATGAAACCGAGACTCCTGAATCTCCGACAAATTGTTCGATCTGACACAACTGTTCCTCGTGCGTTTCTTAAATTTCGGTTTGTGATCACAGCTGTTTGATAGGGATTCCTCGATATTTGCAGACCAATAAATCGATCGTCAATATTTTGCATAATCCTGGAACTACCCGAATCTAGACGTCTACTGTATTGGCCCGTTTCTCGGTAGCGCTGGATCGCTCTTTGGACAGTTGTTTCTGGTAGACCAACAATACGAGCTGCATATCTTTGACTCCTTCCATCTTCTACCAAAGCCACAACTCTAGCTACTTGAATTGGACTAATTTGCACTGGCATTTTCTTTTAAAACGTTAACTGAATTTTTTTCACGAGAATTTCAACCGAATCTTTTGACGTTTCAGTGTTAACCGTTACCATAGCCTCCTTGTTAAATATCGAACTTAATAACACAAATGTTGCTTAAAAACACATTTGTTAAATAACAATTTTGTTTATTGAAATATTAATAATATGTATGAAATATTAATAGTATGGAATATTTTTTTAAAATCCACATTTCTATTGCTCATCCAACTTCTGAGAAAATCTTCTTTGTTTATATTTTGTTTGATTATTTAATAAACAATTTGTTATAAGCAAATTAATTTATGTGATTTTTTTTTCAATGCTACAAAAAATACTAAAATCAATCAATTAACATTATCGGATATTAGTATGTTTGTATTTCTATGTTTGTCATCTGTCTTTCTTTCAATTTTTTAGATTGTTAATAACAAAGTGGAAAATTAATTTTTTTAAATTTTTCCAACGGGGATCTTTTTTATAGCCTTTCAAGAATAGCTCCAAGAAGTAAAAAAATCTAAGGTTTTTAGTGTAACATTTATCAGGGTTTTTATATTAAGTTAAAACTTGAGGAAATAAGTTATTACAAAAGCATATCTAATAAAAAAATACGGTTTTTTTGCCAAAGTTTTATCTGATTTTATTTTTTATTTTAAATCAAAAAAATTACAGTGTGTTTCGTACGTAAAAGAGTAAGTTTTCAACAAATTTATTAAACATTTTTTTTGTAAAAGAAAAATAAAAAACCAAAAACTTGGTTATTTGAATTTTTCATATACATTTAGAGGTGATGTGAAAAAAGTTGAAAACTGTAGATCACAACACAAAACACAAAAGTTGTGAACACAAAAGTTGTAGATCTTTTTATTACCCACAACTTTGCCGTTTTGAATTTTTTTCCATAGGACTTGTAGTTTCGCCGGAAATCGAGATAAACTGTTTTTACCCTTAACAACTCATCCCCTTCCACTTCCCGACCTCAGATCGCCTGCAAATTATTTTTTCTTTCATTTTTGTTATATTCTGTGGGTTTTCTACCTACTATTATTTTTTTTCACTTTTTACCATTTTCAAAGGCTGCAGCCCTGGTCTATACAGGGTGACCCAACTTTTACCCGCATAAATTTCAGAATCGATAGATAATCGACAAATAATGTGAGTTTGGTTAATAAACTATATCCGAAAAATGCTTCATTACAAAGTTACAGGGTGTTAAAGTTTAAGAAAAAAATACGAATTTTATTAATATCTTTATAACCAATTGAGATATTTAAATGAAATTTGGCACGTGTAGAGAGGTAATCTAGGTTAATTTTTTCATGTAATAATATTATTTTTATTTCCACCAGTGGCGTGCGTACGGGTAACGATTGCGATATTTTGAATGAAAAAACAGATACGTCACAGGTTTATCTCAAAATAAATAATATCTGTAATTCTTGTTCAATTTAAAAGAAAAAAGTACTCTTGGCTTTTTTTCGTATGACGCAACGTTTTCGAGTAAAAAAATAAAAATCGTCGTTTTAAAAGCTGGACCACCCTGTATATAAAAAGTCGAGAAACTGACGTCTTTCCTGGGCTGTAGGGCAAGCCGCGAGTGGCGCGTGGGAGGCAGCCTCATCAAATGGGCCGCTCCATATACGAAAGTAATTTATTAATGCGGCTTTTATCAGAAATAACATAAAACTGAAAAACTGATGGCCGCGGGCGTATGCCAGGCAGAGATAAAATCTTAATTGGGAATGGCTTCTTGGGAGAGCCCCGTCGTCGTTTTTACGTCCTTCCGTGGCATGGATCCATTTAATGGAGCGGGGCCGAAAATTCATTATATAAAGCGGTAACTAGCCTTAAGATTATGGTTTTTAGATTTACACGTTTCCTAGATTTACACGAGATGGCGCTGTCATAGATATCGAATCGTTTCTGCTTATGGTGTTATTATCTATGCCTACTTTGATGTATTGTCTTTAATCTGTCTACTTCTTTTTCTTATATTCCCGTTATAAATGCATGCAATAATTATTGAAATATATGCAGCACATCTTCTCTGTTTATAACTACCCCAAACACTTCAAATTATTTTACCGCACTCGTATGACTGCAGGCAGACACCGACCACAATTAAATTTATAATTAATTTAATCCAATTTCGCGAGGCTTTCGCTATAGTATTACGTGTTTTGCGACATTACATTTCGGCTCTAGTGGAACTTCAACTCACAGGGAATAATTACTGTGCAAACTAAAAGAGGTACTTAGCAGATATTAAAGTTTTAAATATTATCAAACGCTCCAATTTACAGCGGCAAATATGCATTTTTCATTAAGCGGTTGCGATGTTATTTAATGGGCTGCAAAATAAGCGTGATGTGTCTTACTGCACCGCGTCGCTAGAGGACAGCACCGCCGAAGGTAGCGACGCTCGTCGCTACTTTCAGGGTACTTACAGGGTGCAGATCATTGGAAAAATGTTTTTTCCGCTCCCTACATAGAAAATACAATTTTTACAATCATTCTCCTCTCTCCTCCATAGGGAGGAACTTCAGAAACTACAAGGTACAGATTTTTATCTTTTAATTATTATATATATATATATATATATATATATATATATATATATATATATATATATATATATATATATATATATATATATATATATATATATATATGTGTGTGTGTGTGTGTGTATGTACTACAGCTCAATTCTAGTAGTAGGAATATAGATTTCCGTACGGAAATTACGTCGATTTATACGACTTATCTTGTCGCTGTGTTTCGACGTCGCGTTGTACAATAAAATTAAATGTTAATGTAAATAGCTATAATGGTACCTAAAGCGTATTCACAACCAAGAGACACCAGTTAGCACTGATTCATCTTCTGATGAGAGTGAATGTTAAATTTAATGTTAATTGTATTACTTAATTACTTAATTACTTAATTAATAATTACTTAATTACTTAATTACTTAATTACTTAATTACTTAATTACTTAATTACTTAATTACTTAATTACTTAATTACTTAATTACTTAATTACTTAATTACTTAATTACTTAATTACTTAATTACTTAATTACTTAATTACTTAATTACTTAATTACTTAATTACTTAATTACTTAATTACTTAATTACTTAATTACTTAATTACTTAATTACTTAATTACTTAATTACTTAATTACTTAATTACTTAATTACTTAATTACTTAATTACTTAATTACTTAATTACTTAATTACTCCATTACTTAATTACTCACTTACTTAAATACTCCATTACTTAATTACTCACTTACTTAAATACTCAATTACTTAGTTACATAATTACTTAATTACTCAATTACTCAATTACTTAATTACTAAATTACTTAATTACTCAATTACTTAATTACTCATTTACTTAATTACTCAATTACTTAATTACTCAATTACTTAATTACTCAATTATTTAATTACTCAATTACTTAATTACTCAATTACTTAATTACTCAATTATTTAATAACTCAATTGTTTTAACGCTTAATTGCTTGGCCACCACCTTGGCATTACCATTTAGAACCAATGCGCTCATTATTCTCTTTGTCGATTCGAATATTTATTTATGAAATTCTAAAAACCTAATTCTTTAAAATTGCCTGATTACTGTTAACACTCCCTCCTCTTCGAGTTCCATTTCTTCTCTACTCTACCTACTGTACTATTCTCTACTCTACCTACCTACTATTTCTTATTCGTCTCCCTTGCGCATCTCGTCAAAGTGTTTCTTCCATCTTCTCCAATTCTAAAATTGCAAGGCAAAAAATATTGTAGCTTGCAGATTGTAACAAAATAATCCCTACAGCCTCATTATGATGGAAATAGTGGATATTTTCGACATACCACCTAGATTATAGTACCAGAAAAAAATTCATTAAAGAAAAACATCATTCCTAACCCAAGTCGGTGCTCATTCATAATATGTGCTGTTGCTAAAAATGCAACCGTACCTTGTCGCTACCACCCGCGAGGGCGAGACCTTCCTCTGCCGTTCGAATTGCAAATGCAAGTGCATTGATAATGAGATCGCAAATGGAAATATGCGCCGTTAAATTTAGTAACTACGAAAACAAGTCGATAACAGAATAATATTTTTTGTGGACTGTTGAACGTTACAGCAGCATCCGACCGAGTCGAAATTCGAGCGAGTGCTTTTATTGTTTAGGGCATTATTTTCGTGGACGAAATAGGGATGCGTTATTTGGGTTTATTTGTTTGTAGGGCGCGGGAATATATTAAAACATTTTGCACGTTTCCAGTGCACGTTTATATAAATAAATCCGATATAATATGCACACGCTGGTATTTATTGCGGTTGCAGTCAACGGACACGATTTGACGTGGATTTTGTGCGAAAAATAATATTTTCGCATACGTGAAATAATTAATATCGTACATCCATTTAATTCAAAATAAATGGGCTCAATTTGTATAAAAAAAATAAAACCATTTTATACCGTCATAGACTACGTGAATTTCTACGTGTATTCTACATTCCATACAATTCAATGCACACAGTTTGGGATACTGTTAGCAGAAACGTTAACTAAATAATCATGTTGGCACATAATGCGAAAGTAATTGAAAGTAAATGACAATATTTTCCTAACTATAGTTTCGATTTACATGATTTTTTTTTCAAATTGAAGGTTTGTTTGAATTAAAAAACGGATTGTTAAGAAGAATCATCATCTAAATCGAACCTATAGTTAGGAAAATATTTTCAAATATTTTAAAATTTTTATTTTCAAATATTTTCGATTGCGAACGATATATTGAAAAATCCCTAGATCTAGGGAAAAACTGCACAATCCGGCAACACCGCAGCCGACGATGTGGCAACATCGCACCTGGGGGTGCCAGATACAACCCCCCAGGGGCGAAGTCTCAGCCCCCTAGGACCTCAAATAACCGAGATACACCATTTAAAATAGTGGCGGTATAAGAACATGTGGACTACCTACCCCTGTAGAACTCTTTTTCATTTTAGCAAACTTCTTGCCCCAAGACCAGACCCCCCCGTGTTCAGCATCCGCGAAAACGGGGGATTACGTTGAGTTTATGAAAAATGTTTTTTCAACCCCCTTTGAGGGTAGTTGGGGGGTGCGGAGGGGTGGGCGGGAGTCGGGGATAGTTGAACGATGTTGGCCATCCGCGAAAACGGGGCATTGATCCAATTTTTGCCGATAAGAGAGAGCGCATCGGGAATTCTTATTTTGGGGGTGGTTTTTGGCCAATAGGGGGTAAACGCAAGCCGAAAAAGAAATTTGCCCTACGCTATCGTGTTCAGGGACCTCGAAAACAGGGGATGGAGGTGGTCTGGTCCTGGGGCAAAAGGTTTGCATGCGACTTACAGACTCCACTACTTCGAGATGCCTTGAATACAATCTAGAATTGGATGGAATATTCGAGAAGCTTCTAGAACTTTCCGGAACCTTGAAAATAGTATATAATAGCGAGCCGATCGCTACATCAGATCTAGTTAAACTAGACTTTAAACGCTCTTAGAGACAAGTCCAAGTAATAAGTAATTAAAGTGTTCAGTTAGTGATTTATCATTGTAAACAGTTGTGAATTGTTGTGTTTTGAAGTTAACATCGTGCAAAGGGATTGTGGACATTACCATTTATTATGCGAACCCAGTGGCGTAACACAATACAAGCTGAGGTTATATCGGTCTAATAGCAAAAAGAAATTATCTAAATAACAACTGCTTTATACATATATGTATTTTTTACTCAGCTTGTAGTATAATAAACTCGAATCATTAGCGTCAATTGGGATCATTACCAAATCAGCCGTAGTTGTGCATTTATAATATTATCCTCATGTAATTGGTAATCAAGTTATTTGGAAAATGGCGATGCCGCGAATATAACAGAGAGCCCAATTATCTAGCAATATCTAATTTTACAATTACAATTAACTGAGTAGTCAATTAATTGGAACCCTCAATTATCCATTCATAATAACCGTAAACATTCAGAATTAAATTCTTTTGTGTCCCGCGTTTTAGAGATATGTATGCTCTAATTCGATTGCGATAATTTTGGAGTTGCATTCGCGCCAGAGGAGAGAAAGCGAACAAGTAATTGATAGGCCGGCAGAAATAGGGTTTGGAGAAAGAAAAGTCTATATATTTATATAGCAATATTTTTGAAAAAAGTTGAAGGTTTTGGTGTCTAGAAGATGTCATAGACGCATGTCCCTAAAGCAGAGCAAGTTCAGCAGATCACAGGTTTCATAACATCATAATTGAAGGCTAATTAGATGCTAATTAAGTGCGCAAACCGTAATTTAAATGCTTTTCAAATTTTTCCGTAAATTAGAGATCTGCTAACTTTAGATAAAGTTAGCAGACCATAGCCGAAAATCGTAGTATACTCATCGGAATCATTGTAAAACCTCATTATTAATTAAACGCTCATTAAATGCTCTAAGAAAAAGTACAAAACATTTCAAAAACACTTTTTTTTTCAATTTTTTTTGGACAAAGTTCAAACTTGACAGATTGTGGGTGAAAATCGTAGTAAACAGATCGGGATCGTTGTAAAAACTTATTAATAATCGAAGGCCCATTAAATACTTCCCGGAAAAGTGCAAAATATTTCGAAAACATTTTTTTTGTTTATTTTTTTTCGGACAAAGTTTTAACTCCGCAGATCAAGGCCGGAAATCATAGTATACAGATCGGAATCGTTGTAAAACCTTATTGGTAATTAAAAGCTCATTAAATGCTTTGAAAAAAAGTCAAAAATCATTTGAAAAAAAATTTAAAACACATTTTTTTTGGATAAAGGTTGACTATAGGAGATCATGACCGAAAATCGTAGTAAACACAGCGGGACCGATGAAAGAACTCATTAATAATTGAAGGCTCAATAAATGCTCAAAGAAAAAGCACTAAAAGCATTTAGGATCTCCTAACTGTAGATAAAGTTAGCAGATCATGGTCGGAAATCATAGTATACAGATCGGCATCATTGTAAAACTTAATTAATAATTAAAGGCTCATTAAATGCTCTAAGAAAAATTGCGAAACGTTTAACGGCTCATGGTTGGTTGTAAAAAGTTATTTATAATTAAAGGCTCAATAAATGCTTCACGGAAAAGTGCAAAGTATTTTGGAAAACAATTTTTTTCTCATATTTTTCGGACAAAGTTTTGAACTCGGCAGATCAAGGCCAGAAATCATAGTATATAGATTGGGATCGTTGTAGAAAAGTAGGCGATTCGATTCATGTGTGCTTTTTCTTTGAGCCTTCAATTATTAAATTTTTTTTACAACGCTCTGTTTACTACGATATTCAGCCACGATTTGCTACAGTCAAACGTATCTGAGAAAAAAAATTTTTCAAAATTTTTTTCATATAATTTTTGACTTTCCAGAGAGGTTTTACAACGATTTCGATACCGATACTCTGATTTTCGGCCTTGATCTGCTGAGTTCAAACTTTGTCCGAAAAAAAATTAAAAAAAATTTTTTCAAAATATTTTGCACTTTTTCTAGAAGCATTTAATGGGCCTTTAATTAATAATCAGGTTCTACAACGGTCCTGATCTATATACTATGGATTTCGGCCATGATCTGCTGAGTTCGAACTTAAAAAAAAGTTTTAAAAAATAAAAATAAAATTTTTCTTTTTTCTTTTCGAAAAAAATATTTTTTTTTCTTTTACATCTTTCCTTAGGGTATTTAATGAGTCGATTAATTGGTTATAAATGAAGAAAAAAACGCGGAATGCTATTAAATTAGAGGGTGGAAATTGAAGATAAGGGTGAAAAACTACTCCTTTTGGGTTTTTCAATATATCTCGTAAACAAAGCAAAATTTCCATATATGTCTTATGAAATTTTCTGTAGAGAATCAAATCTCCCATCTAAAACGCATTTCCTGAATATTAAAAAAAAAAATTCAAGCCGAAACAAGCTTGAAAAAAAGCGATAATTTCGATTTTTTTATTTTTTTTTTGCTTTTTCGCTTGTATCTGTTTTTTGGGTTTAGATATGTATATACGTTGCTTCAGATAAAAAAAGTAGATTCAATTTCCTTTAGAATGGTAGGCGGAACATTTTTTTTTGAATGAAAATTGACCGAGATATGGCCATTTGAACCTGGCTTTTTTTTGAATTTCATCCCTCTTGTACGAATATTGTTTTCGTTCACATTTTATTGAAAAAATTATTGTTTTACTCAATTAAAAAAGTTTTTTACTTTTAGTATTTAGTAAAATAATAGGATAAACATAAATTAATTATATACATATAAATACAGGGTGAGTTTTTAGTACGTATTTGCTCTGTAGCGCCTTTGCTATATATCAGAGTCAGTATTTATCAAAAATGTGTGTTATCCCAGGCTGTTGGTATCCTTTTTTGGGGATTTTTAAAAATATAGGTGAATGTACAGGGTGTTCCCTACCTCTTGGACCGCAACTAACATTCTTATTTTAAATGGAACACCCTATATATCTTTTAAAATTCGGAAAGAGCGCAAACTTGAGTCAAGAACATGTTGCGCACCCTAGGCTAAACCCTCAGGTTTCGGAGATATTTACCATTTTAAGAAGAAAGTGACGCTACAGAGGCAAAGCTCACCCTGTATACTTTGATCCGTCCCACGTTCCTCGTTCAACGTCATGAGGAACTTCACGCAATAGAAGTCCGAAAGTCTCTCAGACCGTGTCTATTAATTCCCCGTGTTTTTCAGAACAAAAACACCCAGCTCTTCCAAAGAAGCCAACTTTACAACTTCCAGCGCGCCTCCCACCCCCCCATAATTCATCCCGTCGGCGCGCTTAATCCGCACCGCTACCCCCACGAAACGTCTCGTGCACAAACGCTTAAGAACATGTTAAATTATTTGTTTGACTTGGAAGGATGCATCCAACTATTTGCCAGCATCAGCAATTAATTTAGTTTTAGCGTTCGTCCTAAAGCGGCCCGGATGATGCCGCGCTCCGGCGGGAGAATGTTTGCCTCGAAAATACCCCTATTTAAATCACCGATTCAGCCGGAATAAGCGAAACAATGCCCCGCAGCGAGGCCTCCGAGTTTGAGCGCAATAGTTTGCGATCCGATCCAGCTAGAAGATACAGCGATAGTAAGTCATGGGTATGCGTATGTGGGAATATTTTATCATCTCAGGTATAACGATGCAAAAAGATATATTAATATCCAATATGTCTAAGCTCCCATTCGGTAACAGATAAAGGTTGAATATCGATTGAACACAGATCTATTCAAATTAATTACCAAACAATCACACCTCCTTAAAGTCCCATTGTCATGCGACCAGTTGCGGCTTTGTGACCTACACGCACTTCCCTTGTTCCGTACATAATGGCGTACAAGGCGACAACGCCTTCAGACAAACACAATGCCTATCATAATTAATATCAACGGCGCCCCCCCATTGTGGACGTGCATTGTCCCGATTTTGCAGATCTTCAGCGCCCTTCCTCCTTGCAATTTCTCAATGCCGGCTGGCAATCCTACAGGCGAAACGCGAGCCTTGCCCGTTCGAGCATTATTTGTAGCAATAATTGAAAGTGCCTACATTTACTATAGAAGGCGAGCATTGATGATTGTCCTTTTTAGCTCGCCTTGGTCGATTCCATTAACTTATTTAAACACGTTGGTTGGTACTCAGTACTCAAAAACTATTAAAACAACATACTGATCACAAACGAGCTATTTTCCTCAATAATTTTTTGACTTCTTATACTTATGTCATACGTATATGGACACCAGCGATTGTAGCTCAAGTATCTACATCAGAGGTTCCCTTTTCTGCACCTCCGTCACCTTTACAAGAAAAAAATTGCCTCCCGTTTTATCTATATTTTATCCATCTATCTATAAAGAAGCACAAAGTAGACATTGAGCTGGAGTCTATCCTCGCGGTAAAGTATAACGAAATTTGAAGCGAAAGCGCCTCAGTAAGGTACGAAAATGTATTACGTAGTCGACTAATTTGGTTACCGGACAGTGTCAAAAGATACTTAACAGTACATAACAGTACATAACGGTTATGTCGCTATAACAGTTTTATGTACTTAACAGTACATAAAATACATTGAAGATACATTAAATAAACTCGCGAGAGAGAGGGAGAGAGAGAGATACAGAGAGATAGAGAGAGATAGAGAGAGATAGAGAGAGATAGAGAGAGATATAGAGATAAAGAGAGATGGAAAGAGATACACATCAAGAGATACTCTGTCTCTCTTGATGGAAAGAGAGACAGAGAGAAATATAGAGATAGAGAGAGATAGAGAGAGAGAGAGAGAGGGCACCAATAAATTCGCGATATCTTTAGCATGCAGGGACAAATTGAAAAATGAAAATGATGCTAACTTGAACGAGTCCTGTGAAGTTGGCGCTGCTTCTTCTAAAAATCATGAATTTCTTGGGAGTTCCCAATAAAAACAAACAAGAGTTCAGGAGTTCAATGTGAAAAACAGCAATAGTTCTAGCAATTTAGGCCGAGAAATCGCGAAAAACCATTTTAGGGCGCTAACTTCACGCTTCTCGAATTTTTGTATGGTGTAAGGTTTATCAAAGAGAAGCCGAGGCGGAATACCATCTGCACATGCCTGTAAAAGGGTTATCGTTTTGACAGCCTCAGTCCACAGGCGGCTTCTGGTTTGGTTGAGGCGAGTCATGGTAGTCAAAGCCACTTCTTCTAGATGTAGATCTAGCGGTGGAAGACACAGCATTATCTCCATTGCTCTCGTTGGTGTTGTTCACATAGCTCAGACAGGCAACGCTTTGTACCTGGCATAGCTTGAGATTTGCTGTTATTTGTTGACTCTTGGGCCACCAAACAATAGCTCCGTAGGCCATCATTGGTCTTATGATAGCAGGGTATATCCACAGGACCACCCTGGGTTTCATTCCCCGGGTTTTCCCTATGGTTCATATTTTATGTAGGCCTTATTCAGTCTTTCAGTTCTTTCGAGGTGAAGATTCCAGTTTAGCATCGAAAGTTACCTCCAAGTATTTCACCTGTGGTGCAAAATTTAATGCTGTGTTTAGGAGAACGGATGCTTGCATTGGTTCCAGTTTTCTTTTCCTTGTGAAGAGTACCATTTCCATCTTCCTATTATTATTATCATGATTGTTATTATTATTATTAAATACAAATTTTGGTGTGGTTAACATAAAAAAATGAACAAGAGAAATAGAATAAGAATGTTTTTTTTAATTAATCTTTTTTTACTTTTTAGTTTCGTTTGCTATAAAAGCGCGTTCTTTATTTTTAAAACTAAAAAACTTAAAAAGTTTCGAGTTTTGTATCTAAATAAAAAATAAGAAACTGTATGTTTCAAGAGCAGGATTAAATTAAGCTACTACAACTGCGATCGGTAAATTCTATATTGTGGCGATTGCGCCAATGTGAGAATTTTTTTTATATCCTGGTTTTTGATAATCCTGGTGAAGACATTAGGACAAAGTATTATATTGTCATCATCAAAAAACTAAAAAAAACATGATTTAAATGAAAACCGAACTAAAAATATTATGTTTAACTGTTAAAATTTTGTAAAAAAGCGTGGAGTGCATGATATCAATGAAATATTTATAACAATTGATATAATTTTTCCATATAAAGTGTTTTTTTTAGTTTTTTTAAACTAAAAAGCTTTTACAAAGGTTCGAGTTTTGCATCTAAATAAAAAATAAGAAACTGCATGTTCCAAGAGCAGGATTAAATTGAGCTACTACAACTGCGATCTGTAAATTCTATATTGTGGCGATTGCGCCAATGTGAGAATTTTATATCCTGGTTTTTGAAAATCCTGGTGGGGACATTAGTTGTCAAACTATTATATTGTCATTATTTAATTAGTCAAATTATTGTACTGTCATCATCAAAAAACTAAAAAAACACGCTTCAAAGGGAAACCGAACTAAAAAATAATGTTGAACTATTAAGATTTGGTAAAAAAAGTGTGGAGTGGAAAGAAATATTTATAACAATTGATATATTTTTCCCCTTTAACTAAAGAACGTCCAAAAAAGTATTAATTCTTTCTTTGCTTATAGAACTAAAACTTGCGTTCGAATTTTGGCGGGTCAATAAACAATATTCTAACGTTAAGCGTCGACGCTAAGACCTACGCTAAAGTCACGACACCACTATTCCTCGTTTGAGTCGAAACTTTATAATCGAATCAAACCCGAGCGGCTCGTTTGTCACCGCCGCCTGCGGCGCGATTTCGTTACGCGAGTCCGTGGTGCGATGCCGTAATAATTTGTTGCGGGAAGCGTAAACTTCCCTGCACAAATAAAAAGTTTCCGGGCGTCCGCGTCGCGCTAATTAGAGCGCCGCGTCGGGTACGTTATCCGCCATTCGGGCCGCTCCTGACCTGTTGTTATGCCCGGGAATACGCGCGCGCTAGTTTTTAATTTAGCTCGATGTCTTTTTTGCTTAAATGTTGGTAATTGAATTATAAATTGGTACTAAAAATGGAAGATGAGGTTCTCTTTCTATGGCGTGGACTTTTGAGTTTCTTGGAAGTTTTAATCATTGCAAAATCGTCATAGCTGAACGGAACTTCCCCTGATTCACCGTCGAGTTTATTCCTTTGATGCTCTAATAGAGCTGCTCCGTTTAATTAATAGACGTTAGAAAACATGTCGTGCTTCTGTTCTTGATTTTTTAATTCTTCTATTGACCATAAATTAAAATGCATCCATCCCTCCTTCCATTCTTTCAAACCATCCTTTGGAGGGGATTTTTAACAGGGCCGCGTGTGTGTTTGGTTATACGAACCCGATTGTTTCTAGGATTGCGGATAGCTTGCCACATTTGGGAATGAATGGCTAAAGGACGAGATTGAGGCATAAAAGTCTGAAACCGATCTGTCTGATCTTGATTGAAACCGATTCCTGAATGCTTAATTGAAACCGAATGAAAAAAAATCACAGACCTTGCATCCTACGCAAGGCAGCTCCGATATACAAGCGCCCAGAAGTATTTTCAATACTAAGACGTATTCATTAGCATCGCAATGTTTTATTACATTAGTGAGCATATGTACTTTGCTATATACTATATGTTAGAAATTATGTGGAAACAAAAAATTAATCTAGAATGCAGATTGGCGTGGAAAATTTAGCAACTGCTCCTCATCGGCATCTGTGCCATGCTCCGCGAACTAAGTGAGCTCGCCCGCTGGTAGGTACAACAAAACAAAAGCAGCAGAAGCTGCGGATTCGCTCCCCAGTAATAACGTCTCTCCTATCTGCGCCCTGCTTATTAGACGATACCCATGATTTGGAGCATGCAGAAATTGCCACATAAATAGACGACGCCGTTGCATTTAACTATTCATAGACACACATTAGATGCAGATGTACGCGAAATGTGAAACAATACGGCGGCGGCGGCGTCTTGCTCTACACGGAACACATAGGCGTACGAATATTTTTCGAATGATTCCAAGAAACGCTAATTATTTCAAACTAATTTCGCCACATTAATGACTATATTATGTGTGACCATAAAAGGCACGTTTAATCCGACGTTTTTAACTGAAAAACTAGGCTGAGCAATGGGCAAACTTTCAAATTCCTTAGTCAACCATTTTGATAAGTGGTAAGTCGGAGATCCAATAGAAGATACTATTGGACGCACCGACTTCCATGGCTTATGAATTTTTGGTAGACAATACAATCTAGGTACAGTAGGGTTAGATACACGTAACCTATTCTTAACAGGTGGAGTAATAAGGTTGTTACATGATTTGAGGACATTTTTTATTTCAGTGGTCATTCTTGGTAAAGGGTTTCTAGTAAGTTCTTTATAAGGACCATTACTAATTAGGTTGTAGTGCGTAGTTAGTTAATTAAAATAATTGAACATTAAAAGAGAAAGTATTTGTCAATATCAGTGGTAAACCTGTGAAATTAGATGCATTTGGAAAAAAATGGCACATAGTCGCAGACCACGATAACGTAATGACCTGTCCATAAATCCTTTCCAAATATCTCTGATCTCTCGTCTCTTGAAACATCAATCGATTTCAAAGATATTCAAAAGACCGCTTTCGCGCGTATTTTTCGTTCGGTCGCGTGCCGTTTGGATACAAAATTGCCCCATCAACAGTTCAATGACAATACTTTATTTGGTGTCCAAAATGATCGAAGCCTATATATACATGTTGTGATTTTTTTGTAACAAATTTGTAATATAATGATTTATGTGAATAGCTTTAATGCTCAAAATATGTTTAAAGTATTTTTATGGATTCGATAATTGAGAAAATACAGTGATTGCACAACGGAGAAACACCTGATAAGTTTCCAGGATACTTACGTTGTCTCTTCCACAGTACATCCTGCCAATGGGCGCCAGTTCTAAGAACCATTAATTTTTTTATTTACGAAGGTTCACTGCTGAGCATGAGTCCTCTATGGTCAGTTAGAGGAGGTTCAATTAGGCTCTGTATATTATAGAATGTTTTGTCTTGACAATTGAAATTATTTCGAATGGTAAATCGATCTAATATTCTTATTGTGAACGATTGAAATTTAATAATATTTATAAATTATGAAAATGATAAAGCAGAAGCTGAGTATATATATATATATATATATATAGGAGTATTTATTATTATTATAATTAGTAACAATTAATTTTAAAACACAGCAAAGATAATTTATATTTGCAAGTTATATTGCAACAGGAAGTATCATTGTCGATAGGACAATCAAACAGATTAGAATGCAAAATAGAAACTTAATATTATCCTACGCCAAAAACCTACGTAACTTATACTAATTACATGGGCGTTAGCCTCTGGAACAATGTATCCTTAAAATTAAAATTTGTTTTGAATAGTTATTACCTTGAGAAGTTCCTCTGTTAATCCTTTTTGTATACGAAGCACAACACAATTTTTTATAATTTCACAACACTGGCTTTGTTTACTTTGATGCTGGATTCTGCCTGCTGCCCTCTCTCGGGACACTGTTGCACTTTTATACTGCGGTTAATTTCCTTAGTACGCATGCTACCCTCCCTTGAAACGCTGCTTGATATTTTCTTGGATATTTATATGCTATGATATTTTCTATACTGGGTTTGGCCCTTATCAAACTTGAAATCTACAGAATTTCTACTCACTGTCTCTTATTTTATTGGAATCTTCTGTTTCTTGTATTCCTCAGATTGCCACACTCATATAATTCCTATTGACGCTGCCTAGAGACGCTGTACTTGATCGTCGTATTTTCGACCAAAAACCACTTAATACCGTTTAAATTTGCTGTAGAATGTTTTCCGTTGGGATTCTGCACACGTAGCACTATTTTGTTAAATTCTATTTTAAACTGTTAAATCTTACAATTTTATGAACATAAATTAGCGAGCTGTTACTACTTCCAACGCTATTGCTAAACTCTTTTCCCTGTTATCTGTTTCTACGGAAGTTGTTCTATGTTGAACAATTGCATTTCCTTAGATACCAGCTTAATGCTTTACTTTTGTTGACTAATCTGGCCAATCATATTAAGGCTATTATTATAATTAATTAGGTTTACCTTTAAATTCCATAATTTACCATATACATGGTTTAATTTTCACTTCTAACCTGTATTCACTTATCACATTCACCTTTCGTAATTTTAAAACATAGCCGTCATGTCTATATTACCATATGGTTTGAGAGTCTATTCTCGAAACCCGTTTTCAACATGATACTATCGCATTTTTCTTTCTAAATACACATAGGTTATGTGGATGTGACATTACATAAAATTTGTTGGGATTTGTCTGTTACGATGATGTGAGTTTTACACGCGTAGCCGGTTGGCGTTTCGTGTAGTAGTATATATATATAATGGCCAATTCCTCGATTAGCTATGAACACATATCTCGACAAGTAGAAGTTTTTAAGATATTACAAAAGGCAACGTATGTGAATGGAGCAATATCATTTCGGTAGACGGTGAATTTCTACGTCATCGAGTTATTTAGCATCAGCGAGAGACTTCATAAATCTATGGATATGATATAAAATATGTCTTTGCCATTGCGCGAAGACAGGGCAAAATGAAATTCCCGAGACTCGTGACGGAAGGATACTATAGGATACGAAAATAGAAATCCCTTGTTGCTCTAAGAATGCAGTTCGGTAATACTGCTAAATTCATTAATGAGGAACTTGTTAACCAAATAATTTCAATGTTTTTGATTAATGCAAAACAATATGAGAATCATTATAGTATGGTTATAGTAAAAACGCGCAATTGATGACAAATATCTCTTGCGGAAGTCCTCAAAAAATGGCTTTAACAGTCAGGAGCGAAATTTTCAGTTCGATCATATGCCATTTGGACTAAAAAAGTGATGGATAACACTTTGTTGGATATCGAAAACGATCACATCACATTACTAGATCACTCAGTAACTGTGACATAAAAAATAATACATGATAAACATTCTGTATGAGTGGATACTGGCGGAAAACTGTCAGAAAACTTGGCAGTATATGGATGGTCGGAAAATTTTGGATTAATGGTACCTATATACATTTGAAAAAGGCGATTGGACCCCAACAAATGACCGGAAGTAGGGTGGGTGTGGAAAATTGGGGTTTTTAGGGGCAAAACTAGACTTCCTGTGGAAAAAAGTCACATGCAAAGGTTGTAGATAATTGAAAGATCTGCAACTTTTATTACGACTATTTTTCAACATAACCTCAAAATAATCGATTTTTTGGTTTTTAATTTTGTATCCTACAAAAATTACTAATGAAATTTGGTGAAAATGTACATTTTTGTGTACCTCAAATAACTCCCAAGCATATAAATCGTCTAGCAGTTTGATATTTATCAACTGGTATAAATCTCGAATCTAATGCGGTTCCGTGTAATTTTAAGTTAGCCGGCAAGTAACATAAGAGGAGAGATCTATAACGGCGAATTTATGTGTAATTAGGTGCGCCGTTTCCATTACACGAAGATAAAAACTTGCCCAATATAAATGATAATGCAATTTTCTTCAGCTGTCTGCCGGCGGGCAATTAAAACATATTTTTGTCGTCGTTTATCTTTTGCAGCTGCGGAACGCACTGGATTCGTGGCAGCTCCGATATTGCGGGCCTCCTCTCAATTTTTCAATTTGCATTACCAAACGTTGGGCGACAAAATTGCATACGAGAAAACCGCAAGTCGAAATGTACCAAGTAAATGTTAATTTTATGATGTACGGCAATTATGGTGATTAGCGACTAATAAAAGAACTGTTAGGAGAATCATATTTTTTGTGACATTTGTGATAACTACCACTTATTTCACGCATGCGCAGCAGAAAATCGACGTGCCGCCTCGTTTTTCGTTGGTTTACGTTACATGAAAATATAAGAAATCTTTTGATTAAAAAAATGGTATTTAACATGTAGGACTACGAGTCCGAAATGTGCCAATACAGAGGAATATTGCTGAAGTAATAATGATTCCCAAACCTGGTAAACCTCCTGAAAATAGAACATCATACCGACCAATTTCCGTATTGCTGATTATATGCAAGCCGTTAGAAAAGCTCCTTTTGCAGAGACTCAAACAAATCATCGAAGAAAAGCAGCTTATTCCGTCCCACCAGTTTGGATTCCGTAACAGGTATTCAACCATGGACCAAGTGCATCGAATTCCCGATGTAATTGAGAGAGCACTAGAAGAAAAAAGATCCGCGCAACGATATTCCTAGATGTGGCCCAAGGATTCGACCGAGTGTGACATCGGGGCCTGGAATAAAAGCTAGACAAATATTTTCCACGGCAAATGAGCCAAATTTTGATCACAATCCGCAACGCTCACACATTCAACCAGCGGACCAGCGCATGCTAAAATGTCATACATCTATTCGGACTGACTGATCAACTCTGTTCTGATATACAAACTTTTATTTACTCTTTAATGCCCCACTGTTGGGCGATAAATTGTTAAGTTAGGAAATATCAGGATAATGCTCTACTGTGGTTGACAATTTATTATGGTTATGAATTTATATTTTAAGAATGCTCTATACGTTATATATATATATATATATATATATATATATATATATATATATATATATATATATATATATATATATATATATATATATATATATATATATATAGATTTGTATAAAATGAGAATATGTAAGGTAATAGTATAGCGAAGAAATGTCTGATAATCTTACTGGATACTTACACTATTTCTTCCCTATTGAATCCTTCTTGTTTATGGGCGCCAGTTCTATGAACACTAATTAGTATTATATTAGAAGGATCACTTAGAACATGAGTACTCTATGGTCCTAGAGGGTGGTCTCTAGGACCATAACAATGAGGTCTGGAACAATGGAACAATGAGGTCTGTAAAATTTTTAAAATGAAGTTACTTTCCAAATAGTGAATTTTATGATACTATAATAATTTGTTAAATCCATTGGCCGTTGTCTAATCTAAAATTGTATGATTTCAAGTTCCCTGAAAAGTTTCAAGACGAACAAGAAAGAAGAAGTAAATTATGTATATGACTATTGTTATATACTGTTTATTGTCATGTAATATGATCATAAATAAACAAAATCTAAAAGCGGATGTCACCGTACTAACCCTGGAACGAAGCGATGATCGCTGGAACTTTAATTATGGTATATCTTCACTCAAACTTTTTTAATTCGGCTTCTGCACTTATATACTCTTTTAACTCGAGACTTATTCGAAAATTGTATCCTTTATACATTTATCTACCAAGCCTCTATACTTCTCACTTGCTAATTACGATGAAAAACACTTAATTTACTTCTATTTCGGCTTGTTTACTTCTCCACTGGTGTTCTTACTTATTTAGCACAATGTTAACTAATTTTATTTTAATTTAACTATTAATATAATACATTTTTTTAACAATATGAGCGTGGCTGTTATCTCTTTGAACGCCTTAGCTGAACTCATCTAAATTGTTAAACGTAACTATGGATATGCCGTATTGAAAACCATCTGCATTTCCTGGTTACGTTCCTTCTTTCTCGTTGTTATGATACAGTCTGACCAATCAGATTGATGCCAATTATTTAATTTATTTAATTTTACATAAACCCTTACAATTTGAACTTTACTTGATCTAATTTTGAATTCTAAACGTTATAATATAATATGATTCACTCTTAGTTGTGTAATTTCAATGTATCTGTTCGGCGTCATCTCTACATTGCACCTTGCTTCTAGATTATAAACTCTCGCAACCCATATTTACATTGATGCTTTCGCATTAACATATTTACATTGATGCTTTCGCATTAATCTTGTAATCTAGACATAGTTTATTAATACTCGATATTCTATCATTATTATTTGAACTTGTCTATTGCGATTATGCTTGAGATAGATTTTTGCGCCGTTAAATAATTTAGATATGATAATATTACGTTCTGCCCAATCAGGTGGCGTCATGTATAGTACATACGTTCGTCAGCGATACGTGTGTGCTTCCGTTTATACTATAGTATATACGAAATATATTGATTACTGATTTAATTTAATTTATTACACTTACTATTTTTTTAAATAATAGTTATTAAGGCACCTCTCGTTTAAAAAAGGAAAAAAAAATATTTTCAGAAAAATATATATAATTATATCGATATACACTGGCGGACAAAATTAACGCAACACAAAAAATTTTGCCCAACTTTGGAATACATTATTTTTTGAACCCGTCGCCTAATTTAGATCATCTTTTTTTTAAATTTGTAGAAAATTTTGTAGGGAATTCGCCGAACTTTTTAAATTTGTTGTTTAACAAAAAATTACATACATACAGGCTGTACCAATGACGATAGTTTTTTCTCCAACATTGAAACACTATAATTATTGCATAGCCTAATGCTTTCTTAACATTTCCTTTTTTTATTCGCTTTGATATCTCCATTTTTAATGAAAATAGGGAGATTTTAAATCATCATGTTTGGAAGCCTTTTAATTAAAAAAAGAATTAAGTAGGCCAGAAAACTATTACCTGAAATAAAGTTGGATTTTACGTTTTTATTTTCAATTAACGCATTAACATCTAAAATAGCAACTTGAATTTAAAGAAAGAAAAAAAAACAAAAATAAACAAATTAATGTTATTAACAAAAAACTAATAACGAGTATTTCCGCCCCTACTTATCACTACAGCTTCACATCGTCGCCTCATGCTTAAAAATAATCGCCTAATTTTCTCCTGGTCCAATGCGTTCCACAATTGGATTAGTGCCTCTTACTTCTCCAAGGATCATAGTCGTGTTTTTCTCAACTGCCTACCGAGTACATTCCATATATGCTCAATAGGATTGATATCAGGACTTCGTGCTGGCCAATTTAGTGTCTCAACACCTACTTCCTCGAGATACTCATCGACAATATGAGCAACATGAGGTCTTGCATTGTCTTGCATTAACAAGAAATTGTCACCGATGTAAGATGCGAATGGGACAACATGTTCTGATAAAATCTCTCTAATGTACCGGGTAAGTCTCTTAAGATTGACACCCCCCTTATCTCACTTATCCTTTGCCGATTTAACTCATTCAAAAAAGGAGTGGACGCGGTTTTTGATGAATTTTTATAATCTGAGCACGGATATTAAAAATCTCGTAAGATATACAGGGTGGAAAATAAAACATGATTTTTTTAAATGGAACATCCCGTATATTTTTATACCAAAATAATGTCCTTAATTTTCTGAATAAAAAAATATCTAATTGTTATATAATCATTCCACCTGTTCGTGAGATATTACTAAAAACTTATCACATTATGGGTGTCAATTATAAAACAAAAAACATATCAAGATACCTCTGGAAACAATGCCATGTATTGAGATAATAAATAAATAAGATATAGGTGACAATAACAGTAACGAGTAATAACAATAAACAACATAAGCCTAATAAAAACAAATAAAAGTCAATATTAATACAGTAACACAATAGAGTAACACAATTTTATTTATTTACACGTAACGTAATTAAATATTTTCCACGTAACCACCACCATTCTGAATACACATTTGGCATCGCTTTATAAAATTGCTTCTCACCCTTTGAAATATATCACCATTTTGGTTTAATGCCTCAATTTTTACACGTATGCATTCTTTTAACTCATTCATATTATTAAAAACCCCAGTTTCGTATATGTCTTGTTTTATCGTACCCCAGAGAAAAAAATCCATAGGTGTTAAGTCCGGACTTTTAGCGGGCCAATGTATAATACCATGCCTTCCTATCCAAATAGGATATTTTCTGTTTAGGTATTCGGTGACGTTCCTTGCAGAGTGTGGTGGTGCTCCATCCTGCTGCCAAATAACAGATCTGTTGTCCACTAAATTAATATTATCTAAATAATTTTCAACTGGATGTTGAAGAATATCCACATAACGTTGTGCATTTAAGGGCCCATTTATAAATACAGGACCTAAATAGCATCCTTGTGGATGCCACACCACACGTTTACAGTTTGGTATCCTTGTTTTTTTTATTTTTTTTACAATATGTGGATTTTCCGCTGCCCAGTAATGTGCATTTTTTCTGTTAAAAATTCCCGCAGTAGAAAAACTGCTTTCGTCAGTCCAAAGGACATGACTTAGAAACTCATCATCTTCCTCTATTCTATCAAGTATGTCTCTGCAGAAGGTTAACCTGTCTTGAAGGTTGTTGTCGTCTAAATATTGAACGGGCAAAATACTATATGGTTTAAAATTATGAAAAATTATGATAAAATATTACGATGTAATATTTTTATAACACTTCTTTGTGATATATCCAATTCTATTGCTGCGGCATAGGATGATTTGGATGGATTTTCAGCAAAATATAATAACGCGTTGAGTTCTGTGTCTTCTCCTGTTTTTGTTCTTCGCCTTTCCCTTTTCTTGTCTCTCAGAGATTTGGTATTCCTAAACTTTGCATAAATGTTTTTAAAACTATTTTTGGAAGGAGGTAGCCATTCTCGAAATAACCTAACATACTCCCTCCGAGCAAGAGATTTATTCTTGTTGCACTGAATATAAATTTCAAGTAACTCTTTTCGCTCTTCCAATGAATATACCATTTTCAAAATAACTTGCTTCTTTACGAACACTACGTATCTTTTACGCTAATATCTACTATCTCACAAAAAACTGGATGACATCTGTCAACAAATAAACAATGCAAATATGCATTGTTTCCAGAGGTATCTTGATGTTCTTATTTTATAATTGACACCCGTAATATGATAAGTTTTTAGTAATATCTCACGAACAGGAGGAGTGATTATATAACAATTACACATTTTTGGATTCAGAAAATTAAGGACATTATTTTGGTCTAAAAATATACGGGGTGTTCCATTTAAAAAAATCATGTTTTATTTTCCACCCTGTATATTTTACGAGATTTTTAATATCTCTTCTCAGATTATAAAAATTCATCAAAAACCGTGTCTACTCCTTTTTTGAATGAGTGAAATCGGCAAAGTATAAGTGAGATAAGGGGGGTGTCTACTGGCAATAATTCTGTACGTGCTGTCCCTCCCCTCCCATACACTTAACCCCCCCTCCAGACGAAATTTCTGGGCACGCTATGTTACATTGTGCGTAACGTTCATTTGGCCTTCTTATAACTCTTTGTCGACGATCAGAACTGTAGAGGCAAAACCTAGATTCATCAGTAAATCTCACTAAAGTCATCAGTAAAGCACTCTTCCCCAGTCTAAATGCTCCCTAGCAAATTGTAACCTAGCTTTTCTGTGCTCTGCATTAAGAGTGGGTCCTCTAGCTGGAATTCGTATATAAGGGTTACTTTCTTTGAGTCTTCTTATTACTGTCTTAGCACTAACTTCAACATCATGGACGGCACTTAGCTGTGCCTGAAGGTTTGTGCTGATAACAAATCGTTCTCGCAGAGCGCGAACTCTAATCTTGAATCGCTGTCGTAACACGAGGTCTTCCTTGTCCTCGCCGTCTGTCATAACTCTGTGTTTCTCGAAACCGCTGTACGAGTCCTGATATGGTTGAAACAGAAACTCCTAGTCTAGCTGCTACCCGCATACTCAACCCTTCATTTATCAATGTCACTGCTTTAACACAATCATCATGGTTAAGATTTCTTGTTCCATATTCCTACCTTGTTCCATATTCAAAACATAAATTCTGTATATCAACGTTTTGACTTATGAATTTTCATTGTTTTTACTCTAAGCCTACTTTTAATTTTCTATCAAATTTTTTACCAGAGGTCAAAGTATATAATAATCAAAAAATATAATTATCTATGGTCCTTATTACACAAATAACTATAATAGCACTAATAAACTACGTGAACGTGAGTTAGCAGTTGATGTTGGCCTATATAGAAAAATGATTGTGAACCGAGATATAACTTCATCCCTCATATGCGCCGCAATTTTTATTTTATATGTGAAGTGGCCCGTAATCAATATTTTTCATCGGCAAGTGGGACGGCTTGAAAAAATAAACAAGATGAGTTATTTGATTTTATTATTGCGGGTCCTTCATTCCAAAGCGTTCCAATTTTATTTTCATAAAAATGATTTATAAAGGACTTCCCCGTTTTCGTTATATTGGGAGTTTATAACTTTATAGGAGACAGAAGTTGTACAACGGGGAACGCGGTTAAAAACTTTTCGGCAGTTTATTCGCCTAATATTTTATATATCGGGAGAGATTTTAGGTGTATCAGTCGTCGACAGTGGATGTTCAAAATATCCATTTCTCGTAGCTATTTTTGTTGATGGATATCTTTGAAAAAAAATCAGAAACTAAATAATATAAAATTATACACTTAGCCCAAAATTGTTTAATAAATGCCGGATGCGTCAAATAGAATGATACTTCGTCGTCGTGGCGGTCCTTCGTCGTTGACCTAAAAAACCCAAAAATATAAATATGCAAGTAGACGTATAATGTCATGTCATAATTAACAACAAAGAATTTACGTAAAATGTTAAAAAAATAGTAGCGCTGCTCTGCTTTATCAATGTCTGCTCTGCTCCCTGCGCTACACGGCATTATCTGAAGCAATACTGGCGTTGTGTTCGCGAAAGTTAAACCGACTAGCAGTGCCTGACATATTAATTGGTAGTGTGAACTGTGAAGTGATATCAAATTGTAAATAAGACTGTTAAAACTTGTAATATTATTACGCATTTAGGGACTGAAAATATTTTACTAATATTTAAACTTAGAAGCTCCATTTCCATTTTTAACATCGTTGATATTTCCGTAAAATTGGAACTTGGAATATTTTATTGGGACCGTAAGAATTTGCAAAATTTCAATTAAGTCATTGGAACATTGTCACATTTTGCCAAAAATAAAACGGCCGTATTTTCGATAGAAATTAAATTTCAAGGAAAGTAAATTCTTATTTTTCATTTTAAACGACTAAGTTATACGTAGTAGAGACAGCGGCATTTCAGTCAGTTCTGAACATTTTTGATAAAAATACAAACTTATATTTATTATTAGACATTGAGCCATATTTTTCGATCCGGATTATATTCTAACACTAGTATTTACATCAAACAGAATTTAAAAAATATACCACCGCGTTATTTTTCTCTCGTATTCCTTTGTAAATATTACCAAATATAAACAGACTGCGGTAAGGGTGTATGTAGATAAAGAATATAGATAGATGTACACAGATATGAAAGCATATATCACTTTGAAACTCTAAGTAAACGAAATGAATGTTTAATACCAAAGAGATTGTTTCACTGTAGAAGATAGTATTTCCTATTCCATGTATATCACGTGACCTCTGGTCATTCCGATCTCCAACTCGAAGCTATCTAAGCCCCCCGAGAAAATACAGTTTCGCGCCCGAGGTATTACCGCTATTATTAGACATTGAGCCATATTTTCCGATCCGGATATATTCTAACACTTGTATTTACATCCAACAAAATTTGAAAAATAAACCACCGCGGTATTTTTCTCTCGTATCCCTTCGTAAATATTACCAAATATAAACAGACTTCGATATGGGTGTATGAGGATAAAGAATGTAGATAGATGTACATAGATAGGAAAACATATGAAAACCTTGAAACTCTAAGTAAACGAAATGAATGTTTAATACCAATGAGGTTGTCTCACTGTAGAAGATAGTATTCCCTATTCCCTGTATATCACGTGACCTCTGGACATTCCGATCTCCAACTCGAAGCTATCTAAGCTCCTCGAGAAGGTTTGGCGCCCGAGATATTACCGCTAGTAGGATAGAGCGTCACAAATTATGACTTTTAGTTTTAATTTAACAAACAAAAGTACGTATATGTTTATTTTTCAAATTTATTCAACCGTTTCAAATTTTCAAAAGTTCCAAATTTATTAAAATATTTTACCCGATCCAAGTTTAATACTTAAAGGAAATGGAATAAGTAAAAAAATATTAAGAGTATTCCTAACGCCCGATATTGAAAACATTCAAACCAGCAGTTACACCAGTAGTAAAATAATTATTTATTTATATTTCCATTTGAGACAACAACACATTACCAAATAGACTTTTCCAGGCAACTACCCACATTATATAAGAGCTGACTTAAATATAGCCTTCGCTAAAAGATATAAGCAAGTTTTTAAATTCTTTATCCGACATTTATTAAGCAGTTTAAACTGTAATTATCTGCTTGTGTTTTTTCTGCTTGAGAGCGGTCATAGCGAGCGGTTGTATATGTACTAACTAAAGGGTCCGCCAATAGGGACGCTCGATCTTTGACAGCTCATGGCGGCCATGTTGTTTGTGGTAGAGTTGGCAAACGTAGTTGTTATTATTCAGTGTATCTTCACAAATCACCATGAACCAATTCAGCCGCGAGCAACATGTGCAAATCGTTAAAACTTATTACGAAAATCATTCATCGGTTCGAGCAACGTTCCGCGCGCTCCGCCAATTTTACGGTGCAATTGATCGTCCTGCTGAGTCGACTATCCGTCGTTTGATTAACAAATTCGAGGCAACCGGTTCGGTGAACAATCAGCCAACACCGACGCGTCGTCGAAACGTCCGATCTGCCCAGAATGTCGCCGCTGTGCGCGATAGTGTGCGTGAAAATCCGCGACAGTCAATTTCACGTCGCGCACAGGAACTCCGCCTTTCGGAAACATCACTTCGCCGAATCTTGCATCTGGATTTGGGCATGCATCCGTACAAGATCCAGCTGACACAAGAGCTCAAAATAAACGACCATAGACAGCGCCGTATCTTCGCTGATTGGGCTTTAGAGCAGTTGGAAGTCGACCCCGATTTTGGTGGCAAAATCATCTTCAGCGATGAGGCACATTTTTGGTTAAATGGGAATGTCAACAAGCAGAATTGCCGTTATTGGGCCGAGAACAATCCACAGGAGGTCCACCAGGTCGCAATGCACCCAGCAAAGGTAACTGTTTGGTGTGGATTTTGGGCCGGAGGCATCATCGGGCCGTATTTCTTCGAGAACGACGATGGTGTGTCCATCACGGTAAACGGCGAACGATACAGATCCATGATAACGAACTTTTTCTGGCATGAAATCGACAATATGGATGTCGAGGATATGTGGTTTCAGCAGGACGGCGCTACGAGCCACACAGCGCGCGCCACAATGGATCTTCTGCACGAGCGCTTCGGAGGAATGGTTATCTCGCGCGGAGGCGACATCAACTGGCCACCGAGATCGTGCGATTTAACCCCACTAGACTATTTCTTGTGGGGTTTTCTTAAATCACAGGTCTACGCAAACCAACCACAAAACACTGATGCCCTCAAAGTCAACATACGCCACGCCATCGATGAAATACAGCCCGATTTGTGCGCCAGAGTCATTGAAAATTGGACTTCTCGTATGCGCGCCACCCAGCGAAGCCGAGGTGGACATTTGACCGATATTATTTTCCATACATAATGCCTTCGAATACTCTTTCAAACAAAAAATAAATTTCATTTATACCTCTCACACAACTTGCTTTATTTCATTTTAAAGATCGAGCGCGCTTATTGGCGGACCCTTTACTAAGAGCTATCAACTTGTGCATCCTTCATTCCGATTCATCGGTCCTCGCAGGAATATTCGAAACGTATGCGATCAAGTGGCTCGCAATAATTTATTTATGCATTGTTTTTAATTCAATAGCTTAAACAATTATAATATGCATATTGTCCTAAACGTGAAATACGCTTTAGCAATCGCGGATATATTAATCCGGGGCCTGAAAAACCCGAACGCGATATAAGCACCCAATACCCTAAATGGTTTTAGTTTGAATCGATATAGGCAGCAATTCCCCAACAAATCTATGTTATTGGCAGTTTTTATCGTCCGCTTTATTATTGTTCTCCTAGCTGGATAAAGCCACTGCTTTATGGGAGTGTTAATGAAAAATATATAAAGGCGTAAAAACTTGTTATACAAAAAGCGTAGTGATTTGCAGAGTCGGATTTACACCCACACAGGAAACGGTTAAACCGCAAAAAGAATGCGGTCACGATATAAACCAACTTTTTTGGCGATAAATATTTGTCGTCTTTGAATGCAAGAAAACCCTTGATTGAAGCTGCGTAGCGTGGGATATACACGCGGATGCCTTATAACGTACGTGCAGTGCAATTCCGTAGGAAAATCTGCGCTTCAGAAATGCTACAAGAATTCCTCCCTCGTAAATTCTGCCCTGACAGGTGATAAAACCTCAGTTTGCCATAGCGACGTTCCCGGTAAATTATGGAATCGAATATTTCTCTATATCGACTCTCGACTTTTTATCAAAATGTTTACGTTCAGCAATGTTTGGGTACATACGTCAAAATAATATGCTCTACATTAGTAGCCTTACATTTAAAATATATCTGAAGCGATGTGATACATTTCTGACATGAAATTAAATGAAATAATTAGTCCACATCAGTTGCTACGAGGAACGTCTAATGTTACTCGTATCAATTCAATTTCATCTCCGTGCTTGGAGCATATATTTAAAAAGTAAAATCTAGATGAACACTACTTATAAACACTAAGGCCCGGTTGTACAAAAGTAGTTCAACTCGAGTTCAAAGTTAAACTTAAGTTCAGCAGTTATTTAATGTTTTACATGTTGGGTTTAATAAATGAGCTCGGTTCAATGTTGGGCTCATCTGAGCTCAGGATGCTGGGTAGTTTAAGCATGGCTCAAGACGTCAAGACAAAATCGAGAAAACTGGATTTTCAGTTTAACGTTAATAAATTCTAACCTAACAAAATTTATTTTGGTTATTTTATTTTATGCATCGTTAATTCTCAAATATGGAACATTTAAATTTAGACGATTTAACTGACGATGAAGATGTAGTGGAAGTTATTAATATATTAGAAAATCCACTACGGTGAAGACCCAAACAATATCGGGAAAGACAAAACCACTTTGAAACATGGAACGAAGATGAGTTTATACAACGATTTCGATTATCAAAAAATACAGTTCGTTTCCTTATAGAACATATATCTAATCAAATAGCATCTCGAACAGAAAGGTAATTTTTTTTCTCTCATTTCAATAAAATGTTTTACCCTCGCATCATTTTAGAAACCATGCGATGTCACCTACCATCATATTGCGGTGATTTTGCGGGAATCAGCAAGGCAAATGCGTGCAAGTGTGTGTGCATAAAGTTGGCAGAGCGATAGCAAGTTTATATAATGATTTCGTTAGAATGCCAGAGACTGATGAAGATTTGCCCGTTAACAGTCTGGAATTTTATAATTTTGCTCTGTTCCCGAAATGTGTTGGAGTAGTAGACTGCACACATGTGAAGATTTTATCACCAGGTGGCGAGGAACCAGAAATATTTAGAAACAGGGAAGGTTTTTTGCATTGAATGTGCAAGCCATATGTGATGCATCGGGAAAATTTGAAGATTTGGTTTGTCGTTGGCCAGGATCATCACATGATAGCATAATTTTTAATAATTCATTTGTGCGAACAAGATTCGAGGGGAGTGACTTTCTATCAATTTGTTGCCAACCTGCAAATATTGTGCGTTCAGTTGAACTTCCCTACTTCTGGATATGTGAAACAACAACAGCAGTTCACTGCTGGCTCAGCTAAACTCAAGCTCAAGTTAGTTAGCGTTGAACTCGGCAATTGTAAAACCGGGCCTAATTCGTACATTTAAATTTGTAATAACTTGTACAATCACTTCAACTAACATGAGTAGATGTTACCGTGGTTTCCCATTAATTCAGAGCAAAACGCCTTGACGACCATTGGGATCAAAATTTTGGAGGCAAACTTGCGTATCTCGTGGATTTCCTGAACCAATGGGTATACTAGTAGAATGATTTCCCACTGCAGTTAGTATCGCATTGGAGTTGGCCAACTCAACAATTTTTTTTCTTGAAACTGAGGAAATCTCGGGTATTATGGCGGACTGACCAGGACTTGAAATTTATTCTTCTCCGGTATTTGTTGTGGACATTGTAGGTGAATCCCACTTCTCATATTATTTTAATCACAAATAAACACCGAAAACGGGCAATTCAAAAAGTGAAGTATATTATATTCTGAAATTCGCCAACTGGAATAATAAACTTTATTTATTTCAAAATCTCAATATCGGTTTTTCGGTTGGGGTTGGGGATTGCTGCTTGTCCATAGGCGGAGCCTCAGTATCGGCGCCGCGCCGTCAACAATATAGTCCAAAGAATAACATTCGTTACGCATTTTTTAAACATGATGTTTTTTTCAATAAAATCAAAACAAAAATTGTTATAACCCTTAAATGATATTTTTCGTGAAAGTCTATTTTTATTTACAACTTTATCATTTTCAATTTTACTGTAAAAAGTAAGTCAATTCAATTCTCTATTAAAAAAGGTTAGAATTTTGTTAAAATTATTGACCTAATTAAACCTAATTAGTAATGATCCTTATAAAGAATTTACCAGAAACCCTTTACCAAGAATGACCACTGAAATAAAAATATCCTCAAATCATGTAACAACCTTATTACTCCACCTTACTGTTAAGAACAGGTTACATGTATCTAACCCTACCGTACCTAGATTGTATTGTCTACCAAAAATTCATAAGCCAGGGAAGTCGGTGCGTCCAATAGTATCGTCTATTGGATCTCCGACTTACCACTTATCAAAATGGTTGACTAAGGAATTTGAAAGTTTGCTCATTGCACAGCCTAATTTTTCAGTTAAAAATTCGAATGATTTCATTGATAAGGTCAAGAATATTCAATTGCAAGAGGGTGAAATTTTGTGGTCCTTTGATGTTTGTTCATTATTTCCTAGTGTACCAATTCCACAGACCTTGGACTATCTTGAGGATTTACTCGAATCAAACAACAGGAAATAAGTAATAGAAGAATATATAAACCTTACAAAACTTTGTATGAAACAAAATTGCTTCCGTTTCAATGACAAGTTCTATGAACAACATGAAGGAACCGCAATGGGTAACTGTTTATCGCCTTTCATTGCTAATGTCTTCATGAGTCGATTTGAAACTGAAGCAAAAGAAGAATCCGAGTATTTTCCTAGGATTTGGCTTAGGTATGTGGATGACATTTTTACCGTGTTTGACACTAAGATTGCGGATGTAGAAAACTTCATTTCCAAATTAAATAGTCGTTTCACTTCTGTAAAGTTTACATATAAACTAGGAAATAATGGAAAACTTCCATTTTTAGATATATTAGTAATTAAAAATAGTGACAATAGGTTAGAATTTGATATATATTGAAAAGATACCAGTACGATCAGATATATCCCTAATGACTCTCACCACTGCTATCAACATAAAATGGCAAGTTTTAATTTTCTTGTCCATCGTTTACTAAGTTTCCCTCTCAGTAATGAGAGGTTTGAAAAAGAAAAAGTATTATTTAAAGATATAGTTGTGAGTAATGGTTATCCTAGAGATATAGTTGAAAAGCTAATTAGGAAGCGTAAATTTAAGGACACACTTCGTAATTCTACGACCTTTCAAAAGGATATAGACTCCAAAATATGTATCCATCCCGTACGAGCCCCGGTTTACTCGTGGTTTGTGTAAGGTCTTCAAAAACGTGGGTATAACAGCGATTCATTCGTCGAATAATAAATTACAACAACTTTTAGACAATCCAAAGGATAAAATTGTTCCAAATGAAAGGTCTGGGATTTACGAAATTAGTTGTAATGATTGTGATCGAAAATATGTTGGACAAACGAGACGATCAATTAACACTAGATTTAAAGAGCGTATGGCTCATCTAAAATATGGAAGAACAGATAAGTCTAGTGTTGCACAACATGCTTTTGACAACAATTATAGAATAGATATTAGTAATTTAAGATTAGTTAGAAATGTGACCAATAATAGACAGTTGGATGCATTTGAGAGCATAGAAATTGTAAAATGTAAAAGTAGTATGAATGCGACAAGGGACCTATACCGTATAGCCCGTATTACGCGTTGCTTAGCAACCGATCATTGAAGCGTGATTAGTCACTCGTAAATTTCACGGTGATATCATTAGTGACGTCACCATGAAAATAGTATAAATATGGTAGATTTTGTAGTTTAAGATTAGTTTTAATCGTCTCCGGATGATGCCAACTTGGTTGGCGAAACGCGCGTCGAGCGAAGTGAAAGTGTTTTGGTGTTTGTGGAAACTACTCCGAGTGTTAAAATTATTGACAATAAGTATAATATTAACTGTGGTGTTCGCCACAAGGATTAGGTCAAACTCAAGTGGCTACAGGATACTCGTATTTCTAACATTGAAAAGACTGAAGTGTTCGATAGTTTTATCTTCATCTTGTCTAACATCGCGTATTTTTTTGGCAACTTCCGAGATCCGAGTACATTATTTCGTCCGAGGCCATTCAATAACATTTTAAGACATCGTCCAAAAGTCCCAACTTGCAATAACAATATAATTTAACTTGCATACTTGTAAATAAGATGAAAGATCCCGAGACGGTGTCTCTGCATCACGGCGTTACATGTTATGTAGTACCAGTTTGCAATTACTTTCGTAAAATTAAATTTTACTGCCTCCGGAGCCGTCCCATTTCTCATACTTTTATCGACTTACATATGAGACCATGTTTTCGACGGGTAACACGAATATTACACTGTCGCAGATCGATAAGACACAACGTATGCAAATTTGAAATGATGCACGAACTCTTTCTGTAAACACAGCAAAATTTCAAGTTGGAGACCGCCATTTTAATTTTTATCGTAATAAAAAAAATATTAAATTGTATTGCCACCGGAACACTATAAACCTACCAAATTTCAAGTCTCTAGCTCATCGGGAAGTAGTTACAAAAGCTGTTGCAAGATTTGAAACAAACATTTATAAAAAACAAAAAATATACGGTCAAGCTAAATAAAACCGTTTAAAAATGGACACGAATGTCACGAATTGATCAGAGAAGCAATGGGGATCTTTATGGCTAAGAGATAAATGTCAACACAAAGCTATGAAGTGCCCAATAAATTGGGAAAATAATTGCGTATTTGTCAGAGCAAATTGAGGAGCTAGTATTTTCATTGATAGTGAGCATACATAGAAAGATCAAGAAGTGCGAAACTAAATATGGAATAGAGCAAAAGATGAAAAAAAACCTACTATCTATTTCAGTCAAATTGTTGGGAACGAAAACGGCCCTATAGAAAATGATTTGTCCAAACGTTGAGTGTTACGAATGTACTCGAAATGAATAAAATGCCGAAAATGTTTGTCTGACATCGTCCGTAAAATCGGCGCTTTTCTGGTCGACATAAGAATCGCAGAGGCTCTCCCTAAACAGCGATCCTCAAAGGACGGCCAGGTCCTCGTTCCTTCCTTCCCTCTCTCGCTCTCTTTACCTAGCCCCGGGATCAGGAAGATTGCCTGATTGTGATGCTTGATTAAATTGTTTTCGTTTTGCTGGAGCATATTGAAGCAATTACAGTGCCCTTCGCGGCGGCTTGTAATGTTTACAAGGGATGAGTGGTTTGCTTCTGCGCGCGTTACGCCAAGCCTTCTCTCGTGGGCGGCTGAATGCAAGCTGAGAGGGCCATTTTAACTCGAAAGAAACGAGAAATGCCACGAGATTCTTCACGTTTCCATTCAAAATAAACTCGCCTCACAAGTAGACCTCTATTGTAATATCAAAGACATTTTTCACGTTTGTGATTGTGTTACAGAAAAGTCGTAGATTATTTCAGTTAATCTATGATGCCGAAGTACTTAGTGTACTTGTAGCAGTGCGGCTCGTCGGTGTAGGCAAGGTACGCCGACCTACCTTTAGAAATTCGTTCGTCCCTCGCTCCTCAAAACCGTTAACCCAATAATTACTAAGTACAGTAATAAATTCTCCTATTATACCTACATATTACTAAAAGTGCCCCGCACCAGGGTACCTACTTGCTAGTGCACTGATAATGACTATCGGCAATGTACGCGGTGTATATTAGCGGGGCTTAGCCCACTCACATTTATAAGTCAGGTCAGGAACTCTAACGCTGCCGTGTGGTAAAATTATGCAACGTAGCCTTCGTCGTTAGGCGATGCCTTCGACCGCCTTCGTCTATGAACGGATCAGTGCGAGTTCGGTACCACGGGAGTTGAGCTGAAGCTCTACGCTACTCGCGTTTTACTTGCTAGACGACAACGTCACTCTGTTCTGTGTTTTGAAACGGAAATTTATGTTATTTTAATTTATTTATTTTATATATAGTTTATTTTCATCTTCATAGGTCATCTTTTATTTAGAAAATTTAATTTTTAACCTCTTTAATCTTCGGAATTTAGTACTGGTAGTATTTTTTTGGGTTGTTTCATATTGACCAATCATATTGATTTTCGTGCGTTTTTTCACTAATATGGGTGGTAAGCCAAGCACCAACTTCAATTAATTCGGCTCCAAAGAGACGTAAATAATTGGATATTGGTAAAATATCTTTGACAGAAGAGAAGACAATAATAAATATGTTTAAGAAAATCCTAAGTGATGAACCAACATTGAGAATAATGTAGTGATATAATGTAGTTTTGTATCTGCAGTGAGTAGGATGTTAATAAAATAACTATTGTGTCAAAGTATAAACTATTTTCAGTGTTGTAGGTGTTGTAAAATCAACTGGCTATCGTCTATTTTATGATCTAATGTCCTTTCTAGTATAGTTTGTAACATCGAAATATGAGACATAAAAACCCGAGCAAAAAACCCTCATTGTATCGATAAAAGGAGCCGCCGATCCCTAGAAACAAGCTACAAGTGTATGATTGATTAGGTATGTGCTCAGTTTATCCAATAATAATTTTTTATATAAATTATTATTGGCCAGCAACGACCACGTGGAGGTATGAGCATATTCCTTGCCAGGAATAAGCTCATACAATGCAATTCCTCGGCCGTGTCACATCGGCATCATTGGCATTCATTGGATGCCTAAATTGCCTAATACCATCGAACGTTTTGTGGTAAAGTGGGGCCAACAATAATAATGCTTGAAATAGAAGTAATACAGTTATTCTTTAATTTAGTGTATTATTTTGATGGGTTTTGTGTTATAATTGATTAGTTTTTAGTATTCTATCAAAACGTATTAACTTGTTGAATGCAAGCGCCTTTATAGCGACGATTTTAGCTTGCTGTAAGAAAAGTTATACTGCCCCGATCTACCATTGCGGCAATTGTGGGTTTCCTTTGAAAGTTTTTGATTTCTCATATTTCGACACTCGGAGTAGTTTCCACAAACACCAAAACACTTTCGGCGCGTTTCGCCCACCAAGTTGGCATCATCCGGAGACGATTAAAACTAATCTTAAACTACAAATTGCCTGACTGTTTTTATTTAAAAGAAGATAAAGGTAATAAGGTTGTAATTTTAGATAAAGAGGACTATTATGAACGGGTAAACAACCTAATTAGTAATGGTCCTTATAAAGAACTTACTAGAAACCCTTTACCAAGAATGACCACTGAAATAAAAAATGTCCTCAAATCATGTAACAACCTTATTACTCCAGCAGTTAAGAATGGGTTACGTGTATCTAACCCTACTGTACCTAGATTGCATTGTCTACCAAAAATTCATAAGCCAGGGAAGTCGGTGCGTCCAATAGTATCGTCTATTGGATCTCCCATTAGCAATGAAAGGCGATAAACAGTTAGTTACCCATTGCGGTTCCTTCATGTTGTTCATAGAACTTGTCATTGAAACGGAAGCAATTTTGTTACAAGTTTTGTAAAGTTTATATATTCTTCTATTACTTCTTTTCTATAGTTGTTTAATTCGAGGAAATCCTCAAGATAGTCCAAGATCTGTGGAATTGGTACGCTCGGAAATAATGAGCAAACATCAAAGGAAATCAAAATTTCACCCTCTTGCAATTGAATATTCTTGCCCTTATCAATGAAATCATTCGAATTTTTAACTGAAAAACTAGGCTGTGCAATGGGCAAATTTTCAAATTCCCTCGGGGTCGGGGATCCAATAGACGATACTATTCACGCACCGACTTCCCTGGCTTATGAATTTTCGGTAGACAATACAATCTAGGTACAGTAGGGTCAGATACACGTAACCTACTCTTAACAGGTGGAGTAATAAGGTTGTTACATGATTTGAGGACATTTTTTATTTCAGTGTTCATTCTTGGTAAAGGGTTTCTAGTAAGTTCTTTATAAGGACCATTACTAATTAGGTTGTTTACCCGTTCATAATAGTCCTCTTTATCTAAAATAACAACCTTATTACCTTTATCTGCTTTTAAATAAAAGCAGTCTTTATTTAAAAGCAGTATATTTCGATGTTATAAACAGTAACTATTCGGTGTAAATGTGACTTTTTCATGTATTCCTCCCAGTTTAAAAATGAAGTATAGTATAGCAGAAAAACAAGGCGACCAAGTCCTTGACATTGATGGAATTATTATTGCGTCATATTCTTAAGAAATCGAACGAAATAGATGTAAAAGTTTGTGCGAAGCATGTAACAACAAACAGAGCATTCGAAGGAATCTCTCGAAAAGTGTATACGCCATATACATTAAGACGCCGTTGATGAATTATTAATAGCAGCGGAGTACTTCAGGGATATCTCATTTGTAAGAGGTATGTTGCCATGGAGCTAATCATATCCAACATATTACTTCTGGAGCGAACAGGGACGCAACGCTTTCATTTTTAAATTACTCTTTTAAATGTATAGCTTTTTATCTTCTAGTTAATATTTTATCAGAACGGAATCATCCGTCAGTTCTCCAAATGCTTTTATGTTATCGAAAATTCAATTTGTTGATCGATTCCTAAAATGGGAACATCCATTTCACTTATGCATCGGCAAATGTCAATGATAATTTTTTAAGGCCGTTTCTTTGTATACGTTTCATAAACTTGTACACATGCCACATACATGAGTGTTTAGAAATTACACTGAAGGAGCCTCGCTTGCCTTTTTATTACTTGCATTTCACATTTAAACAAGTACACTTATTTATTTTGTTGTATTTTGACATACTTTAGGGCGAAACTTGCTATTTTGGTGTACATGTATATTATGGTGCTTTTTTTCAACTATTTTTTTTTCACTCCCACCTCAAAATTTTCTGGGAAATGCCCAAAAAAAAATCCCTGAAAATTGGAGCTCTTAATATTAATATTAAGTACCTTCAGCGTGTGAAAATTTCCCATTTAAAATACACGTGAACTGGAATTTAAAAAAAAAATTAACTCGGCAACATTTCATGCTATTCCAGCATTTAAAAAATAAATTACTCGGATTAAATGCTCTACAAAAGTGCCCATTGCGATGTTAGTGCTTACACAAGTGAGAGAGTACAAGTAACTAAAATTTTTTTAATAAATTTCTTGTTTTTTTTGTTGTTATTTCTTTAATGGCTGAAGATGATAAGAAAATGTCACAGGAAAACGACAAAGTTGTAGTAAGTTAAATTTCCTTCAAAAAAGCACCGGAATCTCTATTATTGATATCTCTCGAGATTATTAAGCGTTTTGTTTTTATAATTAATTTGTGATTTTCATGAATTTGCGATTGATCATTAAAAACATTAATTTTTGTACAACTCTGTAATTTTTGTACAATTGATGCATAAATGTTTACTTTTTTCACCGTGAAAAAAAAAACTTTTCGCTGCCAAAATAATTCACAAAATAAACATGAAATATTACTTTTTGAAGTATTTTTTGAATAAAGTCAATATTAATTGATTATTCATCATAAAACAATTGCATATATTGGAATAATAATCGATAGTAAAGTTTGAACAATTACTTCGAACATAAAATCCCGAAGATGTTCCATGTTGCTGCTGATCAGAAACGTTAGATATTTCTTGAAGAGTTGATTCCAAAATGTTCAGTTGATTTAAAATCAGATATTTTAATTTGTTTGGAAAAAGATGGACAGTTCAATATTTTGTAAGAAATCTCAATTTTGTTAATCAAACTATCTTCTATATATGCTTCTGCTGCGGAGGCAGATTTCCAGCCACCGTGACGTTTTATGGATGTAATGTTACCCCCTGCATTGGCCAGAAGAGTTACAGAGCTTCTCCTGAAACAGTGACCTGCGTAGCTCTTATAAATGTCTTTTCCAAGCCATTTTGCAATCAAGCTGGGAATTTCCTATTTTATTTATCCCCATATGTTGGTTAATACATTTTCCTCTCGAATATTTCAAAAATAATCTAATGTTACTTTTTGTATGAGGCGGCCGTAGTGCTCTATACTTGCGGTATATCTCAATATAATCAGAATTTGAAACAGTAAACGTTCTTGGGCAATAGGTCTTCGTATCAGGTATTTTAACAATCAATATAGATCCAGCATCTTCAATGGCATCAATAGTTATATGTAATAATTCTTCACGGCGACAAGCACCGCTGATACCCAAAATTAGGACAACCTAAAATAAAAAGTATTGAAATTACTACTAATGTTACAAAATTATGATTATATCTGTATCTTATAAAGTAAATTTGTTTCGTTATCAGCATCTTGAATAAATTTATTGATATTGTTACGTTTCTCGTAACTTCTTGGGCTACGGTTAGTTTTAATAAAACCACATTCTCTCACTACAACTAACTTATTTATTTATTCATACTATTACTGTGACACCTTGAGGAACACCTATCACTATTTAACAAATTAATATTACTTACATTATTCCTTTCACTAAATCTACCCCCATGGCTTCAGGAGACGTATCAACTTGTCTATCACAATTCTGCAAACCAACTAACTCTTCCCAGCTTGTTATCTGATCTTGAAAAGCAAGTCTAGCAGATTCACCATTCAATAAGTTCAATGTTTTCTACTTCCTTTAAAGTTCCATTCGAAATATCTTTACTCAGCAAATAAACTGTACTTACTATCTAATGCCAATAAATGATATAAGATACCTTACATCCTTTATAGCATCCGGAATTTATTCATTATTAACATGGAACTTATTTGACTTTGTAAAATTTATAATTATTATGCATTAATTTACTATACAGTGTGTTTTCTAATTTGTTGCCAAAATATGTTTATTTTTATATTTAGTTATTTAGTTATATTTGTGACAATATCATCCCTTGATAAAACTTTAGATTTCTTTCCTCGGTATCCGACGCTTTTGTTCTTAATGAGCGGGACCAATTTTGAAAACTTCCTTGTATCAATATCTTCCTTACCATTCAATGTACTTTTCAACATTGAGTAGACACTCCATAACGTAGGAGGTTTTATAATTTTTGATTTTTCCTCAAAATAGCATATAAGCACATTTTCAGAAACCTTTTTTACATGTTTCTTGTCGCACCATTCACGAAATTGGTCATATGTTTTCTCATATACTAACTTGGATTTGGCCGGTAACATATTAGACTGCATTTGCTTTCTCAGATATATCTGATGAGGTATCACTACCACTATCATAATCATCATCGATCTTCTTGAAAATAACTTGAAATTGAAGCAACTACGAGCAAACACAGTCAAACAGTCAAACACGCGGCATGCCAACAAACCGTTTCTATAGTAACGACACAGAAAGACCACTGGATGCTGTGAAATTGTATTGGAAGTATTGATAACATTAAGGATAACCTGTATGGAAAAGAGAAGTATTATTTAGTTATTTGTTAAAATTTAAAATTTAAAATTTTTGAAACTCAGTCATGTTTATTTACCTACAATCGACTGCCGATGTGAAAAATAGGGGGTTTATTTAAATAAGCAAAGTTGACCTTGCACCCTCTACCCAAGGTCAAAAGTATCAGTGGCATCGAATGTCCCCCTTCAAACTGTAAAACTTTTGCATATCTAGGTCAGGTGCGGTGCGGGTACGGCAATGTTGAGGGCAGGGTTGTTGAAAAACATGTTTTAGTTAAAAAAAACAAAATTTTTTTTTTCCAATTTAACTGTTTTTTTTGTTTAAAGCGTTTTAAACCTCCAGTGGAAAAATAACGCATTTATAACGTTTAAAACAATGTTTGAAACGTTTAAAACACTTAAGAATTGTATCGAGTTATATGATATCTCAGTAAAGACTAAAGACTGCGCAAAAATCAACGTTTAAAACAACCTGTTTAAAACAACGTTTTAAACATAAGTGTTTAAAACTACTTCGTTTGTTTAAAACGTTTAAAACAGTTGGTTTTTTGTTTAAAACATTGTATGTGTGTATATGTATATGTAAAATTCACCTCTTGATATGGAGGAACACCCTGTATAGGTATATGGGGATTATCCGTTGAGTTGCTACAACCTTAAAAATATTCGCAGAAAACCAATAAAATTGTTTTAACGGCTTACGACGCCGCAAAAATTTCTTAAACTGTTTCTTCGTTACACCCACCCGCCCCCTGACTATTCTCCGCCGTCAAATAAACTTCTGCGTAGCTCGAATTGAATAGAATAAAGTAAATTAAATGGAAATAAAAGATTTCATGAAAAAGCAAACCATTAAAATCGAATAAGGAGGGGAACGTGCCGCGTCGGTCACGTTCCACGGCCTGCTAATAATGCCAAAGAATTCCGACTGCCGACTTTTTTTTACGACAAGGATTAATAAATACTCTCCCGGATGGGAAGTGATTGTTTTTTCATAGCGACTTTAAGTAAAGAACTTGTAAGGGCCGAAATTCTGCCACTAACAATATCGATACAATTTAAAACGTTGCAAGGTGATTTCACGCAAACGTTGAAGTGCTTTAAGTAATGCCAATCTAAGCGAAGTTTTAAGTCTAAAGATGTTAACTTTGAAGTTGCAGTTCTTCACATTATTTACTTCTGAAAGCAAAAGAGAAATTATTGGATTATTCCAGTCTACGAAAATCCTTATTGCCGCGATGGTGCCCGCAATAAATACGATTGGCCGTTTAATTAAGTATCTTTAGACGTATAATACCCGGGAATAATTAACTGGAAGTTTTTCTACTCGCCCAGTTGAGCAATTTTGACTAGGTCGAAAAAGCTCGACTCTGCTCCGGTGTACATATCAGGGAAACCACCATTGAATCGAGGCATTTCAGTCGCTAAATGACCCCAGTTTATTCCAAATTCCAGCATTTCATTGCGGTTCATTAGTTCGATCTTACGGAAACCGTATACAAAAGCAACACCTCCGTTGGCTTTAGCACCTGAAATCAAATAAATATTGAGAAACAGCATGGATATATTATTGTAGTCAATAGTTTCAAACTCCCTATTTGCAAATTCACTAAAATCGACTGATTTATAGGCGGGGGCGATTGTTCGGGGATTGTAAACAGGAAGAACGATCTTTTTCCGGACCTTAACATGGCCCAGATGACAGTCCCTTACATCGTTCACCTAATTATGTAGAGACGTTAACGATTAATGGTCCTGGGACGGCCACCGAAGGTCCTACCTTCCTCCCGAGATACCCCCCGCGCGCGCCTTGCTGATTCCTCATGACCCTTGTATCGCTGCACTATCAGTTGATTTATATTCCGAAGGGCATAGCTCAGAACTGATAGAATCGTGCATACGTGTTGCCGTCTAGGCTAATAATTATTCCAAACTGCTGGCCAGAATAAACGCAACAACATAAACTTACCTAAATATATGTTTGTAAGAGATAATGATAATATTCCATAGCACACGTTGTTAAATGGGAGACCTTAATACTGAAAACGCTCTAGTGAAAAGTGTCTTAATATTTTACGCATGCTCTACATCTAACCTGCGGTAACGTTTTTATATGTGGAGCAATTAAAAAATACCCTTGAATAACATTGTAGAACAGAGTTTCTCGAGTCTGTAAGATATTTCAGTTTTTGATTTGGATAATTTGTAATTTTTTTACGAATTTTTATTCGAGCGCGCGCATGGTGTTGACTAAGGTCGAATATCGCTTGCGGTATCCAGATCGGCACTTCATTGTCGTCGAATATCGTATATTTCACTATTGTCTGTAGATTATATATGTTCTTGCAGTAGTTTCTGATGGTTGGAAACTGTTTTTTATATGCGGACAGTGCAGTTTTTATCGTCTGTACGTCTGTCAGTTTAACGCCTTTTAACGGTTTTGTTGGGCCATTGTTGCTGACAGTTTCTGACTATTCCATTCAGCTTATATTGCAGGAGCCGAACTTTTGAAATTATATAATTATTGTCAGTGGCGGCTCATCAGGGGAGGCTCATCCTCAATTTTATTATTATTTTTTTTATAAAATGTGCAAATAGTGCTAAAAAATATGTTTTAAATTTTCAGCCTCTGTTAAAAATATCACTAGCTACCACTGATTATTGTTGAAATAAGTAACGTTACTGTATAATATGAAAAGATGCCACAAATATAGTTTTTCAAATTTATATATTAAGAATATTTAATTTGATTCCAATTCCGCCTCCGATATTTCCTCTGGTGTATTACAAAGAGTATGTTGGAGGTTTTTGGTATGAGTTTTGCCATTAGATAGTTTGTCCCATACATTTGCAGGATCCAATAGATTATTTTTTGTGCAAGAACATTTAAATCTGGAACAGCCTGAAAAAGACAATGATACGGTGGGAAACAAACTCGAGTATTAAAAACAAACCTTTTTTACAATTATATGTCGCCAATATTGATGTATTACTAGACATTGCGGGGTTTGTAGTGAGAATTGGAACAAGGGCATTTTGAAAACCAGAGGATATTTTCCAGAGGATCTGCTACATAAGGCATTGGATGGAGGCTATTAGTCAAAATGTATGTTTGGTAGTTCACGCGTAGACAGTGCAGATCGAGACTTAGATCGGATCAAGACAAATTATTTATACATCTAGTATCTGAAGTTGTATATAACTTGAGAACAAATTGAAGCATATGTTTGAAAATATCTCCAATAAATTTCAAACCCCCAGTACTTAGCAAATCATGGTACAACAAATATATTTTCCAACATGTGTTTCCAAGGCCGATGAATCGCACCCAGTAATGGCATGAATGCAAGTAAGTTTATCAGCACATGTGGGGCGACTTGTATTTCATGTACTATAGCAGTACATATTGTACATATAACCGTATATTGTTTGTTGTCCCAACTTTTAACCAGATTTCATCGGTAACTCGTATCTTTGCAGTCTATGCCGTACCTTGAGTATCCTTCGAGTTTTGCTGCCAGGAGTGTAGCATAATTCTCGTGTCAGCTTCTTCATGAGTAGAGACAAGTAGATCGGTATTGAGTGAATAATTCGCTTTATAGTCCCTAACATCTCTGAATCCTCCACTGGTAACAAATTTGAAACTAGAACTAGAACCGAAGGGACAGACAAGTTTCACTGTGTCCCCAAAATGATTTAGTACTTTCTTCAGCACATGACGAGGAGTAATATTTGAATCTCCTCCAGGTTCTCTAAATTTACGGTAAACTGGTGTGGTTTACCCTTTACCTTTCTTCAACTCGCTAGTTAGCTGAATAAAAGTATCTTCTTCCATGGTGCTTTTTCTTTTATTTTTTTTTTAAATTATGGTCGATGGAGAATTTTAATATTTTTCTAAATCTATATTAAAATTGATAATAGATTGCTGCAAATCCTGTTTATTAAATTGTAAACATATTTGGGTCTCATAAGCATAAAAAAGATATTGGCAAAACTTGATTTGAGATTCGAGAGTAGATGTGGAGATTGTAAATAATAAGGACCGAGAATGGATCCTTGTGGCACCTCACAAGTTAAGTTAATTGGACTACTGGATAGGGCTGGAACCGTTTCAATGACAATGACAACCGTTTCAATAAATCAGTTTCAATGACAAGTTCTATGAACAATATGAAGGAACCGCAATGGGTAACTGTTTATCGCCTTTCATTGCTGATGTCTTCATGAGTCGATTTGAATCTGAAGCAAAAGAAGAATTCGAGTATTTTCCTAGGATTTGGCTGAGGTATGCGGATGACATTTTTGCCGTGTTTGACACTAAGACTGCGGATGTAGAAAACTTCATTTCCAAATTAAATAATCGTTTCATTTCTGTAAAGTTTACATATGAACTAGGAAATAATGGAACACTTCCATTTTTAGATGTATTAGTAATTAAAAATACAATAGGTTAGAATTTGATATATATATATAGAAAAGATCAGTACGATCAGATATATCCCTAATGACTGCTATCAACATAAAATGGCAAGTTTTAATTATCTTGTCCATCGTTTACTAAGTTTACCTCTCAGTAATGAGAGGTTTGAAAAAGAAAAAGTATTAATTAAAGATATAGCTGTGAGTAATGGTTATCCTAGATATATAGTTGAAAAACTAATTAGGAAGCGTAAATTTAAGGACACACTTCGTAATTCTACGACCTTTCAAAAGGATATAGAGACTCAAAAATATGTATCCCGTACGAACCCCCGTTTACTCGTGGTTTGAGTAAGGTCTTCAAAAACGTGGGTATAACAGCGATTCATTCATCGAGTAATAAATTACAACAACTTTTAAACAATCCAAAGGATACAATTGTTCCAAATGAAAGGTCTGGGATTTACGAAATTAGTTGTAATGATTGTGATCGAAAATATGTTGGACAAACGAGACGATCAATTAAAACCAGATTTAAAGAGCATATGGCTCATCTAAAATATGGAAGAACAGATAAGTCTGGTGTTACACAACATGCTTTTGACAACAATCATAGAATAGATATTAGTAATTTAAGATTAGTTAGAAATGTATATAATTAGTTAGAAATGTAAATAATAGACAGTTGGATGCATTTGAGAGCATAGAAATTGTAAAATGTAAAAGTAGTATGAATAGCGACAAGGGACCTATACCGTATAGCCCGCTTTACGCGTTGCTTAGCAACCGATCATTGAAGCGTGATTAGTTACGCGTAAATTTCACGGTGATGTCATTAGTGACGTCACCATGAAAATAGTATAAATATGGTAGATTTTGTAGTTTAATATTAGTTTTAAACGCGCGTCGAGCGAAGTGAAAGTGTTTTGGTGTTTGTGGAAACTACTCCGAGTGTTAAAGTTAATTGGATTTGAAAATATATCGTTTATTTTTACCACTTGCCTTCTGTCTATTAAATAATTTTTTGAGTGGTATTTTTGGGACCCATGATCTGAATGCGACGTTCTTCTGGATTCTGGATTTGGATTGGGACACTGCCCAAGAGACAGTTCGAAATTTCCTCTAGAAGTTTACCACGACGAAGTTATTAGAGATAGAATCTAGTGAGAAGTAGAGGAGAATCTAATAACTTGTGGCATCACCTCTAGCGTAGATCTGGCGTTACAAGTTATTATAAAGAAGAAGTGTCCTGCTGCTGAAAATAAATCTTCTAAATAAATGGAAAATTATTTAAGATCAAGCGATATAAACTTGACCTGCTAAACGAGCGGTATCCACATCGATCCTGAAGCCTTAAATCTGCCCTAAATAAAAATCCGACCCAGTGCATCCAGGAATAGCGGCATTTCCGCCTGCTAATGCTATTTCCCGGAGCCCCACGACCGCCTCCCCGAAAACACAACGGAAACATCCCCGATGTTCATCAAAAGCGGGAACGGCAGAGGGACAAATTACTCCACTTTATGAGACGTATAAAATGGTTTCGGCCTCTCTCCGGTAATAAATATTACACAACGGTTAAGTTTTAAGGACTGATAAAGCGGGGCATCAAAATAGATGAGCCGCTTCGCCTACCATCGCTGAAAATATGCCGAGTTTAACGTTGCCACTTGTTTATTCGCCATTTGAATTGTAAATTTCGACGATGTTTATCCTTCAACTATAATTATATGGGGAATAATGTATAGCGAAATAACTAGCACCGATGTTAATAACTAGCAACATTAACTGCTTAAAGAAAATGGCGGTAGCGCGGGAAATTGTTTGTACATAAAACTTATGTTTTAATTGACGACAAGCACCGAGAAGCTGCGGAGCCATCGGTGGAGCAGGAACAGTTGAAAATGTTTACACCAGGCATCATGCTGGAACTCTAACACGCGTAATGTTAATGCAACTGACGATCCCACATTGTAAGGATACGCTTATAATAATATAACTGCATATTGTAGACTGCAAAGTCAGGAATAGATAACACCGACATTATAAATAAGCTTTCATGTCTTTGTTAAACACTTTCTTCGAACCTGTTACTGTTAAGGCGCCGTTACACGGCGTGGGGAGTGCCACGCCTGGAGTGTGGCGTGCGGAGTGACACACCAAATCGCAATTTGGCGATCGCGATTACACGACCTGCAGACTGACAAGTTTCTCGCCACGCGAGCGCGTGGCTTCTTATTCATTTCAACATGTCCGTTGAAGTACATATTGAAGTACATTATTGTTGAAGGGTCCGCCAATAGGGACGCTCGATCTTTGACAGCTCATGGCGGCCATGTTGTTTGTGGTAGAGTTGGCAAACGTAGTTGTTATTATTCAGTGTATCTTCACAAATCACCATGAACCAATTCAGCCGCGAGCAACATGTGCAAATCGTTAAAACTTATTACGAAAATCATTCATCGGTTCGAGCAACGTTCTGCGCGCTCCGCCAATTTTACGGTGCAATTGATCGTCCTGCTGAGTCGACTATCCGTCGTTTGATTAACAAATTCGAGGCAACCGGTTCGGTGAACAATCAGCCAACACCGACGCGTCGTCGAAACGTCCGATCTGCCCAGAATGTCGCCGCTGTGCGCGATAGTGTGCGTGAAAATCCGCGACAGTCAATTTCACGTCGCGCACAGGAACTACGCCTTTCGGAAACATCACTTCGCCGAATCTTGCATCTGGATTTGGGCATGCATCCGTACAAGATCCAGCTGACACAAGAGCTCAAAATAAACGACCATAGACAGCGCCGTATCTTCGCTGATTGGGCTTTAGAGCAGTTGGAAGTCGACCCCGATTTTGGTCGCAAAATCATCTTCAGCGATGAGGCACATTTTTGGTTAAATGGGAATGTCAACAAGCAGAATTGCCGTTATTGGGCCGAGAACAATCCACAGGAGGTCCACCAGGTCGCAATGCACCCAGCAAAGGTAACTGTTTGGTGTGGATTTTGGGCCGGAGGCATCATCGGGCCGTATTTCTTCGAGAACGACGATGGTGTGTCCATCACGGTAAACGGCGAACGATACAGATCCATGATAACGAACTTTTTCTGGCATGAAATCGACAATATGGATGTCGAGGATATGTGGTTTCAGCAGGACGGCGCTACGAGCCACACAGCGCGCGCCACAATGGATCTTCTGCACGAGCGCTTCGGAGGAATGGTTATCTCGCGCGGAGGCGACATCAACTGGCCACCGAGATCGTGCGATTTAACCCCACTAGACTATTTCTTGTGGGGTTTTCTTAAATCACAGGTCTACGCAAACCAACCACAAAACACTGATGCCCTCAAAGTCAACATACGCCACGCCATCGATGAAATACAGCCCGATTTGTGCGCCAGAGTCATTGAAAATTGGACTTCCCGTATGCGCGCCACCCAGCGAAGCCGAGGTGGACATTTGACCGATATTATTTTCCATACATAATGCCTTCGAATACTCTTTCAAACAAAAAATAAATTTCATTTATACCTCTCACACAACTTGCTTTATTTCATTTTAAAGATCGAGCGCGCTTATTGGCGGACCCTTTATATACCGTTGGAGTATATACTGATTGGAGGAATTTCGCCATTTGCTCGTAAGCAAACCAGTCTGGCTTAAAAACGTCATCTGCACTTGATCCTGTCTTCATGGTTGCTTTTACTTTCGTGTTTAATTTTCGGAACGTGCCCATTAGTGATTTTTTCTTCTTCTTTAATTCGCTGATTGTGCAAGTAATACTAAAATTTTATTGGATTCGCATCCAGGAATCATGTACAGCATTTCTATCTTTGTGCTCATTGTGCTTCGGGTTCCAAATTATTGGTTCTTGCTCGTATAGGCATAAAAATTCATTCTGATATTGCTTCGCTTGACCACGGCATGTTGTCACTTGCTTAGCTAAATATCTACTGAATTTGACTAATTTTTAAAATTTACGGGCGAAGACTCCGCGCCGTGTAACTGTATACGCATGCCAGTCCACTTCGCGCGCTGCGCGGCTTTGAAGTGTTCAAAGTTTACCCCCAATCGACGGGACCCAGCACGCCACGCCACGCCATGGCACGCCACGCCACGCCAGAAAAATTATACGGCGTGTGGCGCGACAGTTTTCACTCCAGGCGTGGCACTCCCCACGCCGTGTAACGTCGCCTTTAGTCTGTCTGTCTCCGGAAATACAGTTTTTGTTCTTTTTTAAAAATTTGTTTCGCTCGACCCGAATCGAAACTGGCGCAGTCGTCCGGATGGTATAAATTAATTAATCGCTGATTATTGTGAATTTCAATTCTTAAATTACCGAAGATCCTACACCAGAAGAAAATTTCCAGTTCAGTAAACACAGAGTAGCTGAATGAGAGGACCGGCAGTGACATGAGGGAAAAGTCACCTTAATTACCAATTACAATCGTTGTAATTACTGGTCAATCAGGCCAGGTAATTAAGAAAAGCCGATCATCGAAATCATGTCACAGGGAGGGGAATCAACCCAGGATATCTACTTATAAGCCTACGCCTGTGAGCACAACTAGTAGAAATTCAATTCCATTTAATAGACCAAATTATTTCCAAACTAATCCTAATCAAAAACCTAATTTTACTCATGAAGAATTATTTAACCAAGAAGCCATGGATCAAATACGTTTTGAGAACCCATTCGAACAAACCAACTCTAATATTATGAATCTACTGATAATCAAAATTTAATAAACACACCACTAAGTGAATATACTGCTAATCAATGTTTAAAAAAATAATGATTATACTAGTGCTACTCATTACGATTCTGAATTAAATTATACACCTTTAAATTCGAATACGACAGTTCTCGATATATAGAACAACAAGAAACGTTTAATCCCAATGATATAAGAAACCAGGATTTTCACAATACCCTGAGTACGGAGAATACGACGTAATACATTTAAATAATTATTCACCAGAACTTCCATACATAATTATCCCAGAATTAAACGCTAAATTTCTAATTGACACAGGCAGTACCAGAAGCTTCATAAATCCCAAACTAGCATACGAATATTTTCCAAATTTTATTAAATTCGAACTTTTTCAAGTATTAACTGCCCATGCTACATCATTTCATAATGAAATTATAAACATTCCTTTGTTTCCCAGCTTTAATACTCGAGGAAAGTTTTATATATTTGACATCTCAGATAATTTCAACGCGTTAATAGGACTAGATCTGCTATATCAAATAAACCATAACATTGACCTATATAATTTCCAACTTATCACATCTAATGCCACCTTGCATATCCTTTCTACGTTACGACAAAACAATACTCCAACTCAGAAATTCCAGTCATAGGAGATTACAATTCCTACAAGAACGCAAAAGATAATCAAAATACCCACCTGAAATATCAGAATCACTATTAGAAATTAAAACTGCTACAACGACTATTATCAATACAAGTGAGAAAGATATCAAATTAACAATTTCAAATCCTTTTGACATAGAATTAATGAACGCAAATGAAATAAATTTTTATAATAAATTACCATTCGAAAATACTTTAAATAATAATAGTTGCTGAAACAAAACTTACGATTCGGAAACTGCAATAAAAAAACAAATCAAACAGAATACTAATGCCGACGTATTATCTCGATTCCACCTAAATTTAAATGAAATAGAATCAATAATTAACAATCCAGACGATGTAAATCAAGAAATATTAGATTAACTTAGAGACCTAGCAGAAAACCCTATTGACAATCCTAACCTAGTATAGGAATCACATGAGGCACAAAATGAAAATCACGAAAATCTATCTAATAGAGAAAAATTAGACAGCTGAAACGTAAATATTAACCCAGTTCCTAGAGTTAATATAATTCAAGACATACAAATTAACGATGCAGACGAAACCGCACATACAAGTAGTAACGAAACCCAAAATAATGGAATAGAAATATTAGACGATATCATTAATAATAAATTAAACCAAATTTTAATTGATAGAAACCCTCATCCAAATATTAAATACAATCAATCGAAAATTGGCGATAATAATATAACAAAATTTAAGATACCTGTAAATGACTCAGCATCAGTATATATATTCTGCTATATATCCTGCAAAACTTTGTTAGTCCCGAAAAACGATTGTATGTATATTTTCAATGTATAGACTTAATGCCGATATTTTACTCAAACATATATGAAATATTTCCGACCTCTGAAATTGTACCAATGTACAAAATATGTTAATAATATAATCCAAAAAGATGAACGTATAATGCTAATCAGACATCAACATGAGAGCAAGACTAATCATCGCGGAACTAATGCAACATACGAAAAGCTAAAAACTGATTATTACTGGAAAAACATGAGAACTGATATCACAGATTTCATTAAGCAATATGACATTTGTCAAATTGCTAAATATTCTCGACGAAATCCATATGTCCCATTAGTGTTAACTGAAACACCAAATAAACCTTTCCAAATTTTACATATAGATCTTTTTTCATTCGAAAAAAAATCACTAACTATTATAGATAAATTTACAAAATTAGGACAAGCATTCGCAAGTACTAAAGACGCCGTATCAGTACACGAAAATCTAGTTAAGTTTTTCTCTTTCTACGGAATCCCCGAAACTATAATCGTAGACAACGGTACAGAATTTAAAAATGAGACAACAAAAGAACTCTTAAAGGTACAACAAATCAAAACTCATTTCACTACGCCTAAACATGAATCAAATTCTCATCTTGAAAGATTTCACTCAACATTAATCGAACACCTGAGAATCCTAAAACAAACTCATAAAGACTCAACACCTATACAATTAATGCCCTACGCAATAATTGCCTATAATAATACAATACATTCTGCAACAAAATATACTCCTTTCGAATTAACGTTTGGACATACTAACCTCAGAGATCCTTTTGACCTTATTCCTATGACAATTTACTCTGACTATATTACAAGCCATAAAGATAAACTAACGTCTCTGTATAAAGAAATTGCAGTAGATCAAGAATGATATAAACAAAAAACTATTGATAGAATTAATAAAGAAGGCGAAAATTTATTCCACTTTAAAATTAATCAAACAGTCTATAAGAGACTAGAAGAACGCTCTAAACATAAAAATAGATTTAAAGGACCATATGTATTAACAGAGTTACTTGAACATAATAAAGCAAAAATAAGAAATAGTAAAACTAATAATACTGAGATAATACATCTTAAAGAGCTGCGATGAAACGGCTTATCTCAGGGTTTGGTTGCTTAAAAGTGTGGGATCTGGCTAGGAGAAATAATAGTCTCTTCTGGTAGAACTTCGGAAATATTTTAATGGACGTTGCAAAAATGAGGCTGCCCCTCGCAAGTTGGTATGAAAAACCACGAAACCAGTAAAAACTAAAAACTAAGTGACCAGGCAGATAACCACCAGAGAGAACTCTGTTCGTTGATATTCGACCACAAGGCTCTCTTAGCTTAATTCTTTCACGTACGTAGGTATCGTAAGGATACACCGATGTTTCAATCTATTGTTTTAATCGCGTCTATTTATGACACTTTTTGTTGGGCGGGCGGTTTTTTGGCCGGCAGGAATTAAACTCAAATAAATGAACGCGTACGCCAACTGTTGGTGGAGCTGGGGATTACGGTAGCGCTAGCTAGCTCACTACAAGAAAACTATCGTTTTCTTCCTGATGTTTCGTTCTGTCATAGAGCTTAAGAAATCTCATATTATTTCAGATGCAGGTTCATCCAACCAGGAATAAAACAACCAAAATACCAATTTTTTTAAAACTTAATTTAATTAAATTCAAGTATCATTGCTAAATTCCTCTATAAACATTTTTAATTAACTCGCGCATAATATTTCATAGAACCACTTAATTTAATCACATTTATCAGAAATTAAAGATTTCATATATCAAACAATTTATACTGTACTTGACAAAATAGAAGTAGCCATTTCCTTTGTTAAACTTAATACTCTACATAGTTCAATTATAAAGCCAAATGAATTATTATCTGAACTTAAAAGTGTGAAAACTTAAATGATGTAAACTTAGCTTTAATATACTTGCTTTTAAAAATGTCATGATTATTAAGAGTTTTCCAAAATGATAAATGTGAGGAAATATCAACAAGACAAAAAAATTAAATAAATAAACTTAATATTCCTGTTTATGTTTCCAAAACATCCATATGGATTGTAATGTTGTACTTAATTTTAGTGCTGGTTATTCAACCAAAACCAAGTCAAATTTAAATGAAAATAATTCAGATATAATCTGTTGACAAATCGCTCAGAGAATAATTTTTCAGTTAACATGGGAGGAGTTACGATCCCACATTGTAAGCTACGCTTATAATAATATAACGGCATAGTGCAGATTGCAAAGTCAGGAATAGATCACACCGACATTATAAATAAGCTTTCATGCTTGTTAAATACTTTTTGCTCGAACCTGTTACTGTTAGTTTGTTTGTCCCCGGAAATAAAGCTTTGTTCTTTTTTAAAAATTTGTTTCGCTCGACCCGAATCGAAACTTGCGTTATATTACAAAAAGATAATAATTCATCACTTAAGTTGCAAAAAGTATGTCAACTCTTTTTCATTTCGTTAATTTTAACGGGAATATTGTCATTCTTGTTTCTCATGTTCGATATAAGATATGAATAACTATTTCTGTCATGGTAGAAACTGCAGCAATTATTTACCATACCATGCGTCCATATCAAATCGCCCCAGGGCGAAATATATGTCGCAGGATGGATGAGCGAGTAGTAACGCAGTATCTCAAAGCGTCCGGCGAACGGTTTTTGCCTCCTTTTCGGATTAATAGAGCTTACGACTGCGCTGTCCAGGGACCAAGCAATTAACAAAGATTCCCCGTGCGTTTTTCTTATTGAATATCACCAGATGCGATAGGATTTCTAAGGCGAACGCAGCTGCTCTATTGTTTACTGAGATATTGTACTGGTCTAAGCAAGCATTTGTTGCGAAGACTGTATATTAGTTACATCTTATGTCCAAGATGCCCTTACGGCCTTAATTTGAAAAAACTTAACAATTAATTAATATACAGGCTGTTTCTAAATTGATGCGAAATATTGTAGACCATGAATGTTGTAGTATGTTGTAGACCATTGTGACATTTTTCAAATATGAAATTAAACAAATTAAATGGATAAAATTTTCATAGTCGTGTATTATAAAAATAGAGAGAATGACTAGGGACGGTGGTTCTATCTTGGAGGTTCCTAGAGAGAAATCGGAATTTACAAAAAACGCTTTTCAATATTTCCGAATCAACCGACCTATATGATAAAAAAATTACCTGTCAAGCGAAAACACCCAGACGAAAGGCGACATGAGTTAGCATGGGACGAGACTATTTTTCAGGACGAGAATCGGGACGAGACTATTTTTCAGGAATGGGTTCGCAAAGAAAACGTATTAAATTTGGACAACTTTTTACTTAAATGTAAGGGGAAAAATTTCTTCCACTTCCTTTTTAAGAGAAGAGATTTTTTATCTCTATATTTCAGTTACACAAGTCCTTGAATCAGCAAAAAAATTAAATAATGATAGATTAATTAGAAAATTAATGAAATTCCATAGTTAGAGCGTCGTTTTGCAAGTGGTTTTAGGGCTATTTTGGACTCTCATATGTTGACCTTATGAACGTTTCGCAACAATCGGCGCCAACCACAACCAACATTACTTTTCTCCTTTTCTCCTAGCGACTATTTCAACTGGGCATAATAAATACTGCAGTTTCAGCATATTATGTCCATCCTAAGCTTCTACAATCCGTCACCCCAATCCGTTAAAAATTGTTATTCATATAAATCAAATTTTTTCATAGAAGAAATTTTGTGGGAAACTTAACTTTTATTTGAAACTGTTTTTCGAAAAAATGCATCGTCTTATTATGTTCGACTTTCCTAGTATATAGAAGGAAAGCGGTAACGTGGATGGTGTGCAATAATTGATGACAGAGCGAGATTCTGTTAGATGAAATAAATATATTCACGTTGTGAGCGTTGACAAATTCGATCCTGAAATAGGTTGACGTCCGGAATAAAAAATTAACGGGAACAAATTCGGATTAAGAGAGGATGGAGGTATAACTATAGTGTTCCCTAGCGGGCGAACGACGCGACGCGACGGTGACGCTGTAAAGGTTCAACATTTTCGTATTTCTTATCTTTCGTATTATATAAATTTGCAGGTATGCTAGTGTGTTAATGAGAGTAGCAATCCATTGCCTTGATTTGTTAGTTGTAAGCCTCTCTTCCGCTCGAGCTTATGTTCGGCTGCTTATGGTGTTTCAACACGAACGAAGGTTGGTTTGTTTAATGTCTTTATTTCTCTTTCACATAGAGCAAATTTATTAAAGTACTGCTACCGGTATAAAACATTGTTGTCTGGGTTATGAAGGTAAAGGCTTAATATCGATAACACTCGAAGTAGTTCCCGCAGACACTGAAACACTTTTACTTCGCTCGACGCGCGTTTCGCCAACCAAGTTGGCATCATCCGGAGACGATTAAAAACTGTTTTAACTAGTTCTAACTAGTCCCAGCCTACCGACTTTTTTAAAAAAGCAGATATTTTGACGCGAGAATTTTCGATTGAAAATTAGGGTGCTTTTTCGATATTAAGTCAAAATAAGGTAAAAAAAATTTTAAATCAAACAAATTACAGTGTGTTTGGGACATAAAAAGGTAAGTTTTCACCGATGTTCTAAAAAAAAATTTTTTTGTAAAAAATATAAAAAATTAAAAGCTTGAATTTTTCACGTACATTTTGAGGTTAAGTGAAATAAGTGTAAATACAAAAGTTGTAGATCTTTTTATTACCTACAACTTTGCCCTTTTACTTTTTTCCATAAGACTTGTAGTTTTGCCGGAAATCGAGATAAACCGTTTTTTACCCTTAAAAACTCACCTCCAACCACTTATTTTTCTTTCCTTCTTGTTATATTCTCTTCCTTTTCCAATGGGTTTCATCCAACTATAATTTTTTTTCGTTTCAAAAATTATCGACCCTGGTCTATGTATGCGTTAAAATAAAAAAAAAATAACATGTACACTCATTACAAAAATCCGGCTATCAGTGAATACAATCGCTCGGCATCTGTTGCCGAGGCAATACGGTTTTAACGGCGCCGGTTTTTAATCCGATAATTAAACATAAAGTTCTTCGGTATTAAATCCAAGTCTGTGTTTTATGCGGTTCTGTAATAAAACGGTATCGGGGATCAAAATTAATATTTGCAGCACGGCATGCCGTGCTTGTACAGGTATGCCGGTGGGTGTATCGTTTGTTTTATTGCTGATTCCGCGGCATAATTTAATTTTTATCGGTGCAATTCTACGGGGTAACATTTCATGAATTATAACGTTAACTACAGAAATAAAAGTTTTTAAATTTCACCGGATACACAGCATATGGCAGTAGATTAGGGCGAACATAGCCCGGTTCCTATATTTTGTTTATGTTTGAATTTTGGCACCGACTTTAACCGAATCCTCTCACGGCTAAGAATACGGGTACTTTAGAAGAGGTTATAACCTCTTTTTAAGCGACTTAAAATAAAGAGGAGGTTCTCAATTCGACTGTATGTTTTTTTATGTTCGTTACCTCAGAACTCCGTCATTTATAAATCAATCTTAAAAAATATTTTTTAAATCGAAAATGGGTGTTTTCAAGAGAGTCCGATTTTAGTTTTATTGGCATTGGACCTGGTATTCCGAAGATATACCGGGAAACTCACCAGAAATACCAGAAGAAATGGCGAATGCGCCGCTCACAACCAATAACCCCTCTAATAAGGACAAAGTGCTTACTTTAAATATCATGGTGACGTCACGCTCTGGGGGCTTAACCCAGATGGAGATTCATATATTCTCTAGGCTAATTCAACAGGCTTGTCTAGGTCGGTCGAAGCGGCGATGCCAGTGCGACGCTTCTCTGCCTATATATTGTACTGTATTGAGAATGTAAACAAATTAGAATGTAAACAAAATAAAGTAGCTTCCTCATTAGTCAATTATCAAATCAAATTGGCCGCAAAAAGTCATTAAGAAGCAAGCAACTAACAACTCTCGTGTCAATTGTAATTTGGCAACCCTGTTAACGATGTTTTGTTTTGGGTTTTAGTATAGGACGCCGCCACGCGCCAACAAAAATACCTCTAGAGGGCATATTATTGTTATTACACGCGCGCTTGCCTTGTTCCTAATCGATTCTTTATCTTTTTTAACGGTTTATTTGTTGCGGTATTATATCATAATGCCCCAAAAGTGTTGTGTTCCGGTTGTATAGGAAATTACGATTAACCAGAAGAAAAGTTCGGGTGTTTCGTTTTCCCAGAGGCGAAGAGTATGGCAGAAAATGGCTCTCTGCAATTCCACGTGAAAGTTTTGTGCCGAGTGACAATTCCCTAGTGTGTGAGGGCCACTTTGAAAAGGAAGATTTTATTTACAAAATTTCCCAACAGGATACAAAAACTGGTGAGATCGTTTCAGTTATCTTAGCTTTACCCCTATTAAAAGAAACTAGCGTACCAAGTAAATTTCGGAACTGTCCCAAATACTTGTCAAAAAAAATATCGTATCGAAAAAGCAAACACGAAAAACTTACAGAATTACATGAAATACATTTTCAGACATACATACGGACATGTCAAAGCTTAACCATGTTTTGAACTTTATGTCCAATGTACTTAAAAAGTAAAAAATAGAGCACGGAAATGTTTCACAAGGAATTGAATTTATTTCTGATCAACTTAAATTGCCAACGTTATAGATATTCCACCACCACTATGGCTTTTGTTCAATTTTATATACAATTAGTCCTCATGCATATAGATATTTACGAAATCGTGGACCTATAATCAAAGGAGCCTGTAATGGTTTTCTAACTGATCCTCATATTGATGAGAAGAAAACTTTTTTAAGATATGCACAAAAAACTTTAAATATTTAAAAGACCAATACAAATATGTTAATTTACTATGTAAGGAGCTGCAATGTTGTAGGAGCTGCAATAAATAATAACGATTCGTTAGCGACATCTGCGTATACATTTATGATTACTAGCATTTGTTCAAATTTTAAAGAAGTTGTTCATATTGCTCCTGCGTCTAAAATTAATCACGAATTACTTTTCAGTTTTCTTAAAACAATTAACCATCTAGACTCATTAATCTAGAGACATTAACCATCTAATAATTAGACACATGTAATCTTGACTGTATTTCGAAACAGTTAACAGTTAACCATTTAAATTATTCTTTACCTGTGTTTTTCATAGACTCCGATAGATTTATGCCGTAATATCTTGTTTACTTTGATCTTTTTATTGATCTCCAAAACTACATTAAAACGATTTCAGACATACCTACCTAAATAACTACATAAAGCGCGTAATAACATAAGTATCTCGTAGGCCTCCGAATGGTGACGTCAGGAGGCAGCACTTTGTCCTTGTATTAGAGGTGTTGTTGTCACAACCCAAATCGGACTTTTACTGCAATTAGCATGCAGCAGAGCTGACAAATAGTGCCCAGACGATATACACGTTAATGCGAACGCGTTTTGTACGCAAAGCAGCATTCCGTGGGCTATTGAGGACACTTCGCGATGCCTAGCCATGTCCTGCAACATGGCTATGTGCCTATCATAGCTTAGCGTTCGCATTCACCACCTAGAGCTGTGACCTCGAACGCTCCTTCTTACGTAGATGCCTCCTACGCGGGAGAAAAGACGTACAAGAGAAAACAGACTGTTTTACTGTAATTAGCGTTGCATTAGCAAACTTTTAGGTCAGTACAATTAGATAGTGCCATGGACTTTATTAATAACTATAACCCACATGTCCTTCCAGATGTTTTATCTTACAAAGCTGGATGAAACTTCCCCATTAAAAGAGTACTTAGATAGTATTATATATAATAAATAAGAGTATTTTCAGATATTACAGTCAAAAACCTTACATGTGTCAACATTACATGTGTCAACAAAAACCTGATGGATGCTTCAGAGACGTTTTTCTTAAAGGAAAGCGTCTCTGAAGAAACAATTAAATTATGTACTAATTTACATACGCTGTAGATTCATCTGGGGGGATCGAAAGATTATTTTCATTTGGTTTAGTCCATTCGAAACTCAAAAATCGACTATAGTGCTTTCGTTTGATATGCAAACTAATGGAATGCGGTGCTCAATGGAAATAACATAAAAAAACAATTATCTTACAGAACAGCTGCTCACAACTGCATGTCGAAAGGGCAAATTAAAGACTGCCTGGAAGAAAGAAACATTGAACGCGATGATTCACTACTGAAAGCTGAATTGTTGACAGTGGCAAGGCAACATTTTCGAACTTTCAAGAAGTATGTAGTGATGAAATGGCCAAAGCAAGAGGAACGGAGGTAATTCGATTGCCTCAATATCACTGCGAACTGAACCCAATTGAGCTTATTTGAAAGTTGCTAGAGAAAATGCAACATTTAAGTTAGCTGATGTGAAAAAACTTCTCAATGGTGCAATCAAGGAAGTATATGCGGCCAACAGGATAAAATGTATAGCCATGTGAAGAAGGTGGAATCAAGAATGTGGGATCTCGATATTATGATGGATACTCTGCATACTCCCGTTAAAGTCCAGTCCAGTCATAAGTCCATTCATAATAAATGTAAATGAAGACAGCAGTGAAAGTGACTTAAATTGTTATTGGCTAAATTGAGCACTAAGTCGTACACGCAACATGCAAAATTGTTTCTATATATTTTAAATACATTCAAAACTAAATAATTTTTTGTCTTGCACTTTTGCACATATATGAATATGACATAATAAGACATCTTTTGAAGTCACCTTGGTCGCGGCTTCACCTTGCTTACGCCCATGATGATACACCCACTGAGCAGTAAAGCCAGTAAATCTCCGGCTTGCGTCTTCTAAGTGAGCGAGAAAGGAAATGGGATTTGTATGATTTGAAGATGGACAGCGGCCGATATGGTAAGCCGCGGTCTGGAGACCCTAGTTCTAACCACAAGAACTTGTGGAGGTATACAATTTTGCACTATATCCTTCTGTATTGCATAGTGATGTGATTTACCGCTTCTGTAGTACGTGGTACGTGCATGTTTTCTTTGTAAAATGGTGCACAATTTTTTGCTCTAGTTTGTATATCCAATGAAAACACTATAGGTGTGAAAAAAGCATCTAAATTAGTTGCCATTATGAAGAAATTAAATAATAATGAACGTATGGAAGAGGAAGACGGGTAGAAGGTTATTTTTATTTATTTTGTTTTGATAAGAACTGTTTAGTTTTTGTTTCGTTTGATCTTCGCTGTATGCCGTTTATGTTTATTCGCTCAGATTTCTTTTTTCTTATTATAGATTGTTCATTTCAGTATTTGTTTATTACATAATACTTTTAGAAATAAAGAAAACTGTGTTAGTACACAGCTTTAATTTATTATTAGAAAATCAATAAAAACCAATTTCATATTAAACATGTTTAAAACAAATGTTTAAAACATGATTTAAACCATTTGTGTTTAAAATTCAAGTGTGTATTAAACTTGTTTCGAACATGTGTTTTAAGCAATTTGTTTTAAACTTTTGCAACCCTGTGTAAGAAAAGTGCCCCGGTCTCCCATTGCGACAATTGTGGTTATCCCTTGAAAATTTTATACGTCTCATATTTCGACGTGTCAAACAGTAGTATGCAGCGAGCTGCATTAAAAATAGGTGGTAATGGATTTAATTTTTCTGAAAAATAGCTGGCAAAATATACGGTGCAATCAATCGAGTCTGCTGGCAGTCGTTATGCGGGCTTTCTGGATATAGTTCCATCCCGCATAATGTATCTTCTCACGGGCGCGGATAGGTACTGTCTGGCAATTATCAAAAAGAGCGATGACGGGCCGCGGCCGTATAAATTGTTAATATTTCATTAAAATTCACGCGCGGCTTAAGCCACCGCTGGCGCCCGGCCCTAAAGGAAACAATAATAATGATCGGGAATTAAATTTTTATTGGGTGAGATTATAAAACGAATTTAGTTCGTCATACAAGGGGCTGTTCGTCTGTTTTCATGGTATTCGCGAGTCTGGCTGATTTTAAAGTGAAAATTGATGGTATTAGAAAATCAATTTGAAATAAAACAAAGGAAAACCATTTACAAAACATTCAACTGAAGAATATTAAATGACCCAGCATAGAGTAAGATATATGGGAAACTGAGCTGGATATATATGTAATTTAAGTAAAAGAAAACCGTATATTTCCAATTCAAATGCACAATTTTGGCATTTTAAAATGGTTTTATTTAGCGGTTTTGTTTGTTTGTTTGTTTCTTTGGTAGGTGGATAGTGTTGAAATACGGTGAAAATACGATTTAATATTTTTTTTCTTAAAAAAGAATCAAAATGGTGGATCCAAAATGGCGGACTATCCTATTTATGAACCGATTTCACTCAAACTTGAAATTTTGCGATGTTAAAAGTCACTCGATACAATTTTTGACTCAAATTAAAAAATCAAAATGGCGGATCCAAAATGGCGGACTATCCTATTTATGAATCGATTTGCCTCAAACTTGAAACTTTGCGGTGTTTAAAGTCACTCATTAAAATTTTTGACTCAAACTGAAAAAATCAAAACGGCGGATCCAAAATGGCGGATTGTCCTATTTATGAACCGATTTATCTCAAACTTGAAACTTTTCGGTGTTTAAGGTCACTCAATACAATTTTTGTTTCAAACTTAAAAAGTCAAAATGGCGAATCCAAAATGGCGGACTATTGAATTTATGAACCGATTTGTCTTAAACTTGGTACTGGGAACCCCCAGTACCAAGTTTAAGACAAATTTAAAGTTACTGGACTAACTAAGTTAAGACAAATTTTTACCAAGTTTAAAGTTACTGGGCCCATTTTGTTGCTTTTAACGAGTCCCGTACATTATACTTGGTGACGAGGGTTTGATGATGGAGGTGGACAGTGGAACTTAAAAAACACTAAAATTTTTGCATTTCCGTTTTTTATGCACATGAGCTTATTAGGCCAAATCTTATGTCCTAAGGGGTATATAAAACGATCCGCTTTTGCATAAAAATCACAAGAATAGTAATGCGCGAACCACACGGGCAAAATTACTAAAACAACAAACTTTATTGAACCGCGTACTCTTAATTTTATGGTTTTTGACATAAAATAAAATTTGGTTTTCATGGTGATTTCAGCTGATGGAAACGCGTAAAAACTTGTTATCGCATTGATGAAATGCATTGTTTAATTGCTTTTGCTAAAGCACTGTTTGCTATTTGATTTTCATCTGCATTTATTGTTTCAGCAAGTGAGATTTCACTAAATACATATAGGACAAGTCTTCATTTTCCAATCCAACGTAGTATAAAAGGCACAGTTGGTCATGTTCAAGTCCATTTGTTATGGACTGAATCGTGTCTGAATCCTGATTTTATATGACTTGAAACAGATATGGACATTTACTTGAGATATAGTTATCAAATCAGCATTTAAAAAGCAGTCCTAATCAGTATAACTATGCGTTAAAACTGAATAAAAATTGGAATAGAGATACATTTTTAATAAAGGGTGGACACTGGACAATGACACATTTTGAGGCCTAATAACTTTTCCTCTGAAAAACCTATAGGAAAGTTTTTGGTGCTTTCCGATACAAAAACTCATTTTCTTTTTGCAAAAAATACAGGGTGTATCAATGTATAAAAATTCAAATAAAGATAACTATGTAAGTAAAGTTAGATTCTGTATATTACTTTTGTTTGAAACGTAACCATAGAGATTTATAATTGTTATAATTGTCAAATACATAGACAGCGAAGTACTGTCGGTTTCGAAAAATTATTCATCGCGCTTTTATTGTTAAAAAGGACCCCGCACATTTCTTATTGGAAAAAGCTTTTGGGCAAAATTTTCTGAAAATTTTATATGATACAGTTCCCGATTAAAAGTTCTAAGAATATACAACTCAATCCTATCACCAGTTTCTGAGTTATGGGTCGTCAAAAACGGGTTTTTTTTGACATTAAGAATTTGTTTTGAACATTTGTCTACAGGGTGAGTCAGTTTTTTGTAGACAAACTTTAACAGGGGATAGAACGCACGTTTTTGAAAAGAAAAGTGCCTATAAAGATATGGCCGATCTAGCTTCCTAAGGAAGATACAGGGTGTTAAAATTTAATTTTTTTTTACATTAATGTGTAATATTTTCTGAACGGAATGATATATTCACTAAATATTTTACACATATCTTAACCTGCATAGGATCAACATGTTGTATTGTTCCTGTCGAAAATACTATAGTGGATGTTACTTTTTTCGGGTACTTCGGATATTCTGCATAATGGAACTTTTTTTTCGTACGCCACTGACATTATCTGATACATATTTCTAAAATAACGGCCCCTTAGTAACAATTTTGATCTCTTGTAATTTTGCTCTAACTACGACAGTTTTAGAGATATTGGCCGTTGTTTCTCTGACAGTGTAATGTCGTTATTATATTTTTTTTCTCGAATTTTCTTTATGACTTATAAACGAACGCTTAGATTTTTTCATGTTTGGGGGATAATGCCTATTAATTAAGGCGCATAAAACAAGCGGTAAGAATGTTCAAAAACTTGCACTGTGGCGGGGTGGAAGGGGTGCTCCACCCCTTTCGTAAACAGAACATCTACGCCAAAGACTATTTAAAAAAAACTGTTATTTTCATTATCTACATACAGTTTAACAAAAATAATGTCCCTTCTTCTGTTTCGAAATTCCTGTGCGGTTCCTAGTTATTTTGATTTTTAGTGTCTGATGTGGTACTAAATTAAGTAATTTATTTATTAGCAATAATAATTATCGGCTAAATATTTAATTCTTTCAACGAAACCTACCTAAATATGGTGTGTTAAGGATTCTAAAAAGCCGAAATCTCTTATTCTTTATCTTTTTCCAATGTAGTCAAAATAAATATTTGTTATATCAAGCCTTACTCAAATACAATACTTTTATATGTTGAAATCTGTTAAATTACAAATGTACTTACAATACAATAGATTATTGTGCAGTTGCCAAAAGTCTTAAAAATTTCCTTTAAGTTTTATTAAACTTGTGCATGTACCAATTTCTGTTTCAATTTTTGTTGTTGTTTGCTAAATAATTTCCATTTAAAACTAGCGTATTTGTAACAGTACGTAATAATTGCAACAAAATATTATACTCCTTGGAAAACAAGTAAGCATTATGTCATATTTTGAAACGACAGTTTGACGTATTACAAGTTTATCTACAAACAATTTTGCTTCATCTTGAATATTTTCACTGTTATTAATTATTATTTTTAAGATTAAAAAGTTATTTTATGTGATTTGCCAGATTTTAATTAGTGTAACATGCCGTTTACATTTACAAATAGCGAACAAGCCGACATTCATTTTATTTATGGGTTCGCAAATGGGAATTCAAGATACGCAGCTAGGGAGTTATGTGTAAAATATTTAGTGAATATATCATTCCGTTCAGAAAATATTACACATTAATGTAAAAAAAAATGAAACTTTAACACCTTGTATCTTCCTTAGGAAGCTAGATCGGCCATATATTTATAGGCACTTTTCTTTTAAAAAACGTGCGTTCTATCCCCTGTTAAAGTTTGTCTACAAAAAACTGACTCACCCTATATATTTCCGTTATTAGTACAAAAGTACTTCCCCGTAATACTAACCATTCATAGCTTCTATGATAAGGGGATTACTAAAAATTGAAATGGAACAAACATCACGCACAGAAACATGTCGCTAGAGATTTCCGAGATCGTTACAAAACACCCTCTCCCATCCGACGCACTGAAAAGTTGATTTAATTCCTGGTAAGACCAAAATAACAAAGTATACCCCAAGGCGCGATAAAGGCAGTTTATAATAGGAAAGACAAGAAGGCTCCCGGCTCTCTTGCTATCATTTTAATTGCCCCGTACCGATTTTGTAAACGACTGTAACGGTTTGTCGCCAGAGTGCACCAGATAGGAGACCATCGCCGAGAGATATGGCGGCCATAAAAGATATTATCTCGATTTAGTTCCCCATTTATTAACACGATAACACTTTGTTTTGTAATACAGCATAATAAAGCCACCGGGTCTCCTTTATTGAATGATAATGTCGTTCCGGAGTTATAAGTGTGTTTACAGAAGGTTCAAAAGAATTATAAAGGTCTTCATTTAAAATTACTACCTTGTATGTCCCCGATCTGTGACGTTAAGTTCAGGGTTTCTACCGATGAGGGACTTTAAGTGCTCAAAAGGGAAAATATATTTCTTTGTAATGAGATATGTGAAGTGTCTTATCAGTTATCTATGCTGTCATGATGTCTGTTACCTTATTCTATGCTGCTACCATCATAAGCAGTCCTTGGTCTTGCCCTTAAAGAGGGAAATTTTGAACAGTTGGTGGTGATGGAAGCCAATAAAATAGGCACATTTTAAACAGTAATAGAATTACCAGAAATGGTAATAATGGTTAAATGGTAAATAGTAATGTTTCAAGAATAGTTTTAAGAATGTTTGATCCTGAAGGTCTTGTCAGGTTTGCGATTCCTTAGCCGTGCATATAACAAATATGTTTTCGATTAGTGAGCTGATCGTACTTGCCGTTTACCGAGAGCGTTGATGCCGGTGTGATGAATTTGGCCCGTCTTATTTTTTAAAACCATTTGCCACAGGGATATGCTCTAAGTGATCATTATCCAGTTACGCAAACCGGCAGAAATCCACACCGGTGGATAGGAGAATACCGCCCGGTGGATAACATATATCGACAATATTGTAACTATCTCATAGAAGTGAGACCGGTGTTTAAGCAGCATTGTCCACCAGGAAGTGAGATTTCACAAGTGTCGGTGTCTGATAGTCCTAATCGGTAATTTATACAAATACAAATTTTGGTGAACTGTAGATGCCAAAAAATCCCGAGGCGAAGAAGAGGAGGCAATGCCAATTCTCCATTTCGTTCAATGAGGCATTTGTAAGAGAAGTGTTTTGTGTACAAAGTTCAGCTTCTGTCCCAAGAGTACTGGGGAGTGGGGAGTATTCAGTGCAGCTATATTGGAAGAGGTGGCATTGCTAGTAGTGCATGCCACCATCATTGCTCGCATTGCTAGTAGTGATGGGAATAATCGGGATATTTTCATAATCATAATTTTCATAAATTTAATAATTCGAGTGTAAACGAATGCCCAACGATAATTAAAATAAAAGAACAAGTGTAGGCTACAAACGTATATTATTCTAAACTAACTAACAAAACCTCTACATATTATTCCTTTCATAGGGCCGTCAAAGCAGCCCATAAATACTTTACAGTTATCGAAACTGTCTCGCCCTGAAGGCAATTAAATACGTCTACCGCAATATCGATAATATAAACAATAAACACATCGCTCAGCCGGTACGGTCCTATCCTAAAAGAGTCGACACCGGGCGTTAGTGTTTACACGAGATATATAATCGAATTTATTTAGGATGAACTTATAAAAATTCGAATTGTTTAATCGAATTTGTAGTATATACAACATGAGTAGGTTCCCATTGTGAATTATGATAGCAAAAATGAAATCATAAATCACTAAATAAGAGATTCTGATTTAGCTAATGAGCGGCCGCGTTTTAAGAATATACATTCAGCAGCATACACATTTAAAAGAGTAAACTGATGAATTTGAATAATGAATTTATTATTTGAATTGTTTCTTATTTATAATTTTGTTTATTAATTATTAATCTTATCAATATTAGTTTTACCTGTAATATCAAAACTGTTCAAGTATAAGTAGTAATTCCGTTAATTTTACTTGACCAAAAAATAGTAATGACGTCGACAAAAATCATATTTTTTATACGGGGTGGTCACAAATTACAAAATCTCGAAAAAAATTTAGTTTTCGGAAAAACGCTATTATTTATAAAAGTTTTTACTTGTCCAAAAAATAGTAATGACGTCGACAAAAATCATATTTTTTATACGGGGTGATCACAAATTACAAAATCTCAAAAAATGTTTACTTTTCAGAAAAAGCTATTATTTATAAAAGTTTTTGCTTGCTTAAAGTAATGTCGACAAAAATTATGTTTGTTATACGGGGTGGTAAAAAATTACAAAATCTTAAAATTCGATAAGAATAAAGTTTGTATTTTTTGATCACCACGTATAAAAAACTAATGGTGATTTTGCCACAATTATTTCTATACGGAGTGATCAAAAATCACAGTTTACTCTTCGACAAAAATCATATTTTTTATACGGGGTGGTCGCACATCACAAAATCTCACAAAATGTTTAGTTTTCAAGAAGACACTATTATTGTTAAAAGTTTTTGCTTGCCTAAAGTATTAAAGTAATGTCGACAAAAATCATGTTTATTATACGGGGTGGTAAAAAATTACAAAAGAAAATATTATTTATAAAAGTTTTTAGTTGCCCAAAAAATAGTAATAACGTCGACAAAAATCATATTTTTTATACGGGGGTGGTCACAAATTACAAAATATCAAAAAATGTTTAGTTTTCGGGAAAACGCTATTATTTATAAAAGTTTTTGCTTGCTTAAAGTAATGTCGACAAAAATTATGTTTATTATACGGTGTGGTCAAAAATTACGAGATCAATTCAAGAGTAAAGTGTGTACTTTTTGATCACCACGTATAAAAAACTAATGATGATTTAGCCACAATTGTTTTTATACGGGGTAATCAAAAATCACAGTTTCCTCTTTTCAAATTTTAAGATTTTGTAATTCTTAACCACCCTGTGTATACAACACAATTTTTGACAAAGTCATCACTATTTTTAGGCAAACAAAAACTTTTTTAAAGAATAGCATTCATTCGAATACAAAAAAAATGAGACTGTAATTTTTGACCACCCCATGCAAGATAACCTGTTTAAAACGACAAGACCTTCAGGGTCAAACGAACAAAAAAATCGTAACACAGTTGTGTTACGATTTTTTTGTTCGTTTGACTAAAAATAAACTAAAAATAATTGAATAAAAATTGAAGTTGAAGTTTGACTAAAAATAATTGAATAAAAATAAAACTCAGTTGAGTTTTATTTTTATTCAATTCACTTGAGAAAATTTTACCAGTTGTGTCTGGTATTTTCAATACGCCTGCGATACTTGCGTAATATGTAAGATCTGTGATTGTTTTTTTAAGTTTAACTGCCAATCCAATATAAGTTGGTTAATTAAAAATTATGTTTATTATTTCTTACTACATACCTAACTCGTATATTGAGATGTGTATTATATTAGTAATACTTGAGTTTTTCAAAAATAAAATGCTAAAAAATTATGTTTATATTTTTATATATCCTTGTGTGTATAATAAACAGTTAATAGACCTATCCTGTTAGAGCAAGCGAGTAAGATAAATACAACGCAACTTGTATTGAATGAGACAATAACTCGGTGCGTAGTACGTTCTGCGCATTCTTGTGGCAAATTGTGACAGTATCCATACTCAATATTATATTAAATTATGAATTAACGTGTTATTCTAAATTTATAAAATGCTAGGGACCCAATCGTACGCCAAACATTACCAATAAACACTTAATAAACATAAGCATTCTAAAGCCAGTCTGGAAATTGCCACAAGCATGCACGCGCACCGTAGTATTTGACGTATTCGAAACAACTCAAAAGGATCGGTATATTATGTTTAAAATATTTTGTTATCATTTCCAATGTCTCCGATAGTTGCAAGGATTGCGAAATCTGTGAATTTTTTTTAGATAATTTTGTGATTGACCTGACTCAAGCGTGTCTTTAGCGTGTGTTATCCGATTACGTTCACTGCAGACTTGCATCGCAGGGGAGACATAAAGACCGAGGGACTGCGTCTGAGTATACGCGGCCATACGTCAGGCGTCCGCCAGTGCGTCGTTGTGCACCCGACTGTTACGTCTACGTACAATAAGTCGCGGGACGTAAACCGTGCATAACATCTGCATTAAAAATTTGCGACAAAGGATCGTAAAGTGGACACATAAATTTCCTTGCGGGGCTGAATGTCGCGGTTTTTAAGATATACCGGCCGGCTTTCTGTCAGTAAATCACTATCGTGTGGCAGTTGAGCAGGAATGTTACATAAGACGAGTTGAAAATCACTTGCATGGTAAAACAATTAAAGCTAAGGTAGTTTTTATAAAGTATTTCTTTAATGAACATGGCAGAAATAGCCGGTGTCAAAATAGCAGCCAGAGATAGCAGCCCAAGCTTTATCGGCTTGCCAAGAGATTCAGGGGAGCCCGAAAATTTGGAAAAATTATAACTCTGGAAGTAATCCCTGAATCCCTTTGAAAGTCGATGAAATTTGGCATTAACTTTGGATTGGAAATTTGGTTATTGATAACAATATTATAAATACTTTAAGGGATAAAGCGAATTTATGGGCCGAGGCTTATCTCCCGAGTTACAATTTTTCTGAGCTCCCGGTTTCATAAATTTTCAGCGGACCATTTCGGTTCTAAGAAATAACATCAACCGAATTCTGCAGGAAATTAGTAGAAAGTATTTCCGCCAGAATTCGTACAGTGAGAAATGCCAAGATGTGACCTGTCATTATTTTTTATGCATACACTTGAACCGTCCCAATATTTAGTTGTCAGCCGAAACTGCAAGTTTTGAAAACATGTTGATATTGTTCCGACTGAAAGTCAAACATAGTTTTACAAAATACGTCGACAGTTTATAAAACACATATTTAAGTTACAATTATTGTACTTAGCTGAAACGAACTGACCGTTGATTTAAAACTACATGCGCAGATTTCCACAATCCGCGGGCTATTGAGGACACTTCGCGATGCCTGGCCATGTCCTGCACCATGCCAATGTGCGTATCATAGCTTAGCGGTCGTATAGAAGACCAAGATCTGTGACCTTGAACACTCTTTCTTAGGTAGATGCCTCCTACACGATAGAAAAGACGTACAAGAGAAAACGAATTAAGTTTTTCTGCAATTAGTATCCAGCAGAGCTGCTAGATAGTGCCCAGGCGACTCACACGTTGGAGCCAACGCGGTTTGTACGCAAAGCAGCGATCCGTGGGCTATTGAGGACACTTCGCGATGCCTAGCCATGTCCTGCACCATGCCAATGTGCGTATCATAGCTTAGCGGTCGTATAGAAGACCAAGATCTGTGACCTTGAACACTCTTTCTTAGGTAGATGCCTCCTACACGATAGAAAAGACGTACAAGAGAAAACGAATTAAGTTTTTCTGCAATTAGTATCCAGCAGAGCTGCTAGATAGTGCCCAGGCGACTCACACGTTGGAGCCAACGCGGTTTGTACGCAAAGCAGCGATCCGTGGGCTATTGAGGACACTTCGCGATGCCTAGCCATGTCCTGCACCATGCCAATGTGCGTATCATAGCTTAGCGTTCGCATACAGCACCTAGATCTGTGACCTTGAACGCTCCTTCTTACGTAGATGCCTTCTACACGATAGAAAATATGTACAAGAGAAAACGGACCAGCTAAGGCGTTCGATGAGGTAACAGCCACGCTCCGAAGTTTCATAAAATTTGTTAAAAATTAAGTAATAATATTAGATTTGTGCTAAATAAGCCAGAACATCAGTGTCAAATGTATACAAGCACAAATAAGTGCAAACTAAGCTTAGGGTAGAAATAAGGTTTCCACATTTTGTTTATTTTATTGTCTATATATGATAATAAACTTAGTAATATCCAATCAACTTCTTCTTTCTTGTTCTATTGAAAATTTTCAGGAAATATTTTAAAATAATACAATTTGAAATTCAACAAATCTAAAAATTAATAAAATATTACAATGCCATAAAATTCACTATTTTGAAAAAGTAACTTCATTTAAAAAATTTTAATCTTTCAAGTAAATTTATCATACACCTAATTGGACCCCCTCTAAGACTAAAGAGTGCTCATAACTGTCATAGTGTCATAAGTGATCCTTCTAGTAAAATTAGAAATTCGCAAGTCAAAATGCAAAATGCAAGTCGATGAAATTTGGCATCGTTTAGGATAATATTATAAACATTCCCCGTATTCTGGGTTTTCGCCGCCCCTGTGCAGCCATTTTCATAAAAATAAATCATCACGAGTATATTCAGTGCCCCCGGACGACACCGTGCGGGTAATTGGGGCGATATTTTAGCAAACTTTTTATTGTTAATCTCGGGATAACGTCCTGAAGGTGGTCCCGGACGTGGCTTGGAGCTCTGGTGATTGTAATACTAAGTTTTGTATCCTCTGCCGGCGTAATTCAATGGTCCAAGTTTGGTAAAGTTCGCCGGAATACTTCCAGCGCCGGGCTTACACACCCTCTAACCCCGGTGATGTGGAGCTGATGCTCTTACGTAAAGTTTCTGAAACGGCGAACGTCTCAGGAGGCGATTACACAACTTGTGAGGATACTAATTGACCTTGGAATAAATTGGTTATTAATTTGTGTTTAATCTCTGTTAGTATTCAGTGAGTAGCAAAAGTCCCATAATTTTTAACGGTAATTAACGGTAAGTGACCAGTAATTTTGCACTGGTAAAGCATTTATCTTGACTTACACTATTTTGATTAGACTATTTTGTTAAGATATCTTGCTAAGTAGTGAAGAAGTTGGGTTGTTATTATTATCATTGTTTTGAGGCTCTGAAAATAATTCTACTCCTAAAATAAGTAGTAAAAGTACAGGAAGGGTGATCAAGAATGGCGTTGCTTGAAGAAAAAGTAAATACAAGAATATTTGTTTGTCGTTTATAAAGACAATCCAATTTGTCTGAGATGGTGTCGCGGTAAAATTAAAAAGATACATTTTTATTATTAAAAATCATATATTTTATGACGTAGTTGTTAACAAAACTTGAGTGCTCAATTTTCCGGGGGGGGGGGGGGTAGCCAGGTTGACCCCCTTCCGGCGCCTATGTCATCAAACATTTCAAAAAAAAATAATAATAGGAGGGCTGAGTTTTTAAGGGTAAAACGGTCTATCTCGATTGCCGGCAAAACTACAACTCCAATATAACCAATAGAGAACGCATAGGACGACCACGCTACACCGTTGATCGTTTCTCTCACTCGCATTCAGTACTATCCGCAGCGTATCTCCCTCTATCCCTTTCAAGATTTATTTTAATGTTTGCGAGTTATTAACCCCCGAAAAAAGTGCCCGACTGTGTGTAAATATTTTTAAATATATCTAATTAAGATTTAGCGTGATGCAATCATTTACTTTTTTTATTTTAGAAAATACAACTTTGTGGTATTGTGGTTTAATGTTAACCCGTCCAAAAGTGTCTGTCTTATTTATTTTTTGACTCAAAACCAACTTAACTTTCAATCAAACACTTTTTTGTGTTTCTACCTGAAGCAAACACCTCATGAAACAGGGGTCATTACCTCTGGGACTATTATGTATAATTTATGCTTTTATATTATATGATATAATACAGAACCGTAAAATTAAATAATGCCCTAGCTTTGCTACGGAATTAATCTTTGATGGGATATTTCTCCTACCTCCGAATACCTACTTCCTTGGCACGAATGCTGTTGGTGTCATCTGCTAATTGGTACACGCGACCTATTAACTCGTCAAACAACTAACGGGGCGGTTACAGAAATATAACATCGCACAGATAGCAGATGTTAAATCCGCTGGTATGCGATAATCATCAATGAGCAATATCAACATACGTTTGGGACAATACCGTGGTAGGAAGGACCATTTGAGATGGCTATTTTCATGAGTGTTTTGTTAACACATAATCTTATTTGACTATTTGGCATTAGAAGCAATAGCATGCAACCATCATCGTTTATTGAATATATTTAAGTGGCAACTGTTTGAAGAGAATAAAATTATAAACTACATTAAACGGCCATATGTCTTGAAATTTTTGTATCGAACCAAGCGTTTACGTTATTAATATCTATCCGGCGCATCAAAAGGTCTCAAAAGGGCATTCTGTCGCGTAAAATTGGGGATTACCGCCCCCGGAGAGGGGAGCCGGCAACTTTGGGCAATTAAAAAAGTTTGCTTTATAGTTAAAGTTGGCCGTGGAGGCATCTGGCGCCAGTCGAGCCGTTATTATAACAAACTCCGTTATCATATATCGCCAACGGCCCTCCGTTCATCGATACTTCTGTCAAAAACTACTCTCGTAAATAAAGTTATACTTGCACCGGTTTGGGTATTACAGTTATTTTCGATAGCCGCGCCGCGCCGTCCTGCGCGGTGGGGTCGAAAGATCGACGTTCGGGGAATATACAGGATAATCTCGAAATTATTGCACGCTCCTTAAAGTCTGATGAGAAGAATCGTGAGATTACATAAAGTCTGAATGATGGAAATAGTATTTAGTCGTGTGAAATCGGGCGAGATTCGATTCGTCAATTTCACGATTGAAACTCAGTTCGGAAGGCGAAACTTGTTCCTTGAATTTTGTTGTGAACGTAGGCACCCAATAAACTTTCGTAGGAAGTTAGATATAGATGATTAGTTTGCATATCAGCCCGAGAGGGAATTCCTGAATAATCTCAAACTTATACTGACTGAATGCCGGCAAAAATTTGCCTCATTCCCGCCGGAACTCGTAAAACTTTGAAAGTGATTTCTTAACTAAACGTGTACCTCTTATTAGTATCCTAATGACGACCGGGACGAGAATAAATCTTAATTAAAAATTAATTTAACAGCACCGACCTGCCAGCAGCCCGCGATTCCATGAATGAATGAAGCCGCGCCGAGGCCTTTGAGCCGCGATAAAGTAGAAATAAATTATTTTCCGTGACTTATTCTTTATATTTGATTTATTCTTTGAGACGTTTTATTTTTGGGAACGATGTATTTCTCGTTTGCCGCGGGATTAATCCCCATTCGATCTCCGTCCAATGAATCATGCCCTTTGAGAGAGCTCGGATAGTAGACGGAAGCATCTAATATAGCATGAATTAATGTATAACCCATATTATTATCGGAGATTCATTTTCATCAGTATAATATTTACTTAAAGTAACTAAATTATAGTTTGCACGTTGCTAACCATAATTTAAAAAGTACTTCCTCAATAAAGCCATCATGCACTGTCAACCACCATTTAAGTTCATTGGCGGCGGAACATCGTTTGCTCAAACGATGTTTGAGGAACATCAGAATGTATGCCTTTTATATATACATATATCCAGGGAGAACAATTATAACAATTAGACTAGGTAGCCGTTTTCTATAAATATGTATATAAATATAGTTCTCTGTCAAAACTAATGTTACATAAAAGTGTCACTGTGAGAATGGTAGGTGTTGATGGTAAATTAAAGTATAAACTACCAATTAAATAAATCGTACATCGTTCTGAAGAGCCTCAATAAAGTCGAAGGAACTTTTAAACAACTTTTAAATGATTCGTTTCCGTATATACGCGTATACATTCTTCTGTCCGTGTGTTATCAGTGAACTCCACCGAAACGGCTGGACTGATTTTGTATGATGATTAAGTTGATGATTCGAGAATGGTTTTCAGCTGCACAATTTGATCCGGTATAAAATGTAACTGCAGTTTATCTTTATTTAAGGCTTTTCACTTCAACGTGATATATGTAGTACCACACGAGCTGGGCTGGCGACACAAATCCTTGTTAGTAGTTGGTGCATATAATTTAGAGTAAGTTATGATTGTCTGCTGCAAGTTTGTTAATGCCTATTTTCGGAGGACGGGCACCGCCTCGTACGTGCATTTCACACGAGTTATGTCGCCGCGTATTTTAGGGCTGCCGGTGACAGTACGTAAATGTGAGTAAGCACCGTTTCGAATCTCAAGTAAAAATGTTAAAATTCCAATAACTACTGCATTGTGTGTCATTTTAAAGTCGTGCAACAATCGAAACCCAATCTATCTATATAAATCAATCAATATATCTATCGTCTCTTAGTTCAAAATAAAAAAAAATTACCAGTTGCGCGTTTATGCAGTTTTAGACTTAAAAGTTCCTAATTTTCATCTTCCACCTAAGCATTCGCCCAATTCATTGAATAGTGCTGAAACAAAGGAACCTAGTCGTAAGTCGGAAATTAAAATAGCAACATTAGGTTTTTTTACCATAAATGTAAGATTTGAATTAAGGTATAACCCATATTATTCCCCAAGATTCATTTTCATCAGTATAATATTTACTATGTGCAATAAAAAAATTTGGCGATTGTTTCATCTGAAACTTAGACGACATGCTTGGAAACGGTTTATTTTCCCTTGATATGTTTATTTGGATAGTCGTGAGTCGTAAATTAAAATAGAAATATTAGGAACTTTTTTTACTTATAAATGTAAGATTTGAATTAATGTATAACTCATATTATTACCCGAGATTCATTTTCATCAGTATAATTTACTAAACAGAACCGTTTCGAATCCCAAGTAAAAAAGTTTTCAACAACTAAACAACTACCGCCGTGTATGTTATTTTTAAGCCGTGCAACTGTAGAAAGCGCTGGTAGGTAAATGGAATTATTCCCTGGATTCGGTAAACAACTTCCCGAATCTATAACTATAAGTTTTTCTTCGGCATTATGAAGAGATAAACTAGTGGATTGTCTATCGTAGACGGGCTTAGGTAGATTATGGTCCTCGAGTCTCCGCCTAGCACGAATGCCTCTCAAACACCGCAATAAGGTTTTAACAGCCGAAACTCCAAGTCTGGATGTACCATAAAAACTAGTTATAAAGTACAAACAGTTACTCCCGACAGCAGTAAACTTTATCTGCGCTTTGAAGGGCTACTTTAAGGACAATAAAATAAGCAGACAAATTTCAGTCGAGTCCCGTTATTGTACCCAACTGACGTTAAGCAAACACAGCATAATTTCACTGGATATTTGAATATGTATCCTAAATAACTAAAATCGCAGATGAGTTTAATGTTGCCTGTGACATGTGAGGAATGTTTTTTTATGAAATAATGTAGGTACCTAATACTAATTTAACTGTGGTCGGTACCTGATATTGATTTGGAGAGTGTTTGTTTTCCTGCTTACTGAAAAATGTACTGAAGTTGAATGAATTATAAATTATGAATTATAAATTAACCTGTATAAGTACCTATTTCAGCAATTATTATTGAATTTCTTAATTTATCAGAATAAAGAGGTTTACTACCAGGGGTGCGTTTATGCAGACTAAAAGTTTCAAACTTTTTTTCCATCTGATTATTTGCTGAATTCATTGAATAGCACTGAAACGAACGAACCTAGTATGTCGTAAATTAAAATGTAATATTTCTAAACATTAGGAACTTTTTTTGCCACAATTGTAAGATTTGAATTAATGCATAACCCATATTATTACCCGGGATTCATTTTCATCAGTATAATATTTACTCATAGCAAGCAAACATTTTACCATAAATGTAAGATTTGAATTAATGTATAACCCATATTATTACCCGATATTCATTTTCATCAGTATAATATTTACTCAAATCAATAAAAATTTATGACGTTGTTTCATCTTAAACTTATTTTATTAAGAATTTTATTAAGACGACATTAGACGTTTGTAAACATTTTGTTTTTTGATTCATCCCATTATCTCATTTCTTCTGCGAGCAGCAAAATTTTAAATGAAACGCTGTTAATTTTATCATTTTTAATTAAAAAACATCGACGTTGGCTAAATACGCGGTTATTGTGACAGAATATTTGACAGTACAGTTAATTTAGTGTGTTGTCATCATGGTAACTACAGCAGACGTAGGTAGAATTGTTGCCTTAATAGAGGATGGCCGCAATAAGAGTTATGTCTCCCGTACTCTGGGAATTGCGCGGTCTACAGTTTGTGATGTTTGGAATAGGTATCTACAGACGGGAAACTTTATTAGGCGGCAAGGCTCTGGCAGAAGGAGAATGATCACTCAAGCTGATGATCACTTTGTCATTATGAGTTCTTTAAGAGATCGAAGAGCTACTGCTGTGTATCTAAAAAATGACTTGCAAATGGTACGTCGAGTAAGTGTAAGTGAAAGAACGATACGTAGAAGATTGTTAGAAGCAGGATTGCATTCACGAAGGCCAGCAGTATGTCCAAAATTGCTTCCTCGGCATCGACAACACCGACTGAGATTTGCAAGAGCGCATGCTGACTGGACTGTAGAACAGTGGGGAAACGTACTATTCACAGATGAATCCAGGGTTTGTTTAAGGTCGCCGGATGGTCGTGAACGGGTATACAGACGTAGAAATGAAAGATATGCAGACTGCACCATATCTGAGCGACTGCAATATTACGGTGGTTCAGTCATGGTTTGGGCGGGTATTTCTACCGATGCACGTACTGACCTTGTATTTGTTGAAAATGGAGCACTAACCGCCCACCGTTACATTGAGGAAATCCTCCAAGAAATTGTTGTTCCATTTGCTCCTTTCATTGGGAACCAATTTACATTAATGCATGATAATGCTAGACCTCACGTTGCACGGGTAGTGAGCGAATATCTGGATGAGGTTGGACTTCCAAGATTGGACTGGCCCGCATGTAGCCAATTCTCAACCCAATCGAACCCAATCGAACATCTTTGGGATGTTCTTAAAAGAGCACTCCGTCGCCGTCCTGTGCAACCACTAACCTTGCAAGACTTACGGCTGGCGCTGACAGAAGAATATCAGGCTATTCCTCAAGACAGAATAAGTAATCTTATTAATTCGATGCCACGAAGAATGCAAGCTGTCATTGCTGCGAGAGGAGGACATACACGTTATTAAAATTTGTCTTTGTTAATAAATTTTGTGATATACCTTGTGGATGTTTTTGTTAATAAAAATAAGCTTGAAATCAGCGTTTCATTTAAAATTTTGCTGCTCGCAGAAGAAATGAGATAATGGGATGAATCAAAAAACAAAATGTTTACAATACGTCTAAGATGGCAGCAAACAGTTTGTAAACAAAATTATTCGCCTTAATTTTTCCACAGGGTGTTTTGAGTTTACGACAAAAAACAACACTTTGATTTACCCCTGTATAATATTGCCTGGACGAAAAATATGACTTATTACAATAATTAAAAAGACACACAATGAACTGATCTACAGACTGGTAAAAAATTTATGAAAATCAGATGAAAAATAAAAAAGTTATAAAACATCAAAATTGGGCAAAATTTTAGGGTGACGGAATTTTGTGCCGAGGAGTGTATATTAGGTTAAATTAAATTGCCTCACATAAAAATTATATTGTTATACCTACATGTAGATAGGAAAAATATAATATGTTCATCAGTCATTCTGTTTCTTTTTTTCGAGAAATCCGATTTGTTTAATGAATTACCTAGAAAATTAAAAAGTTTAATTCAATACATATTTTGGCTCAATTCAGATAATGATGTGAAAAGACTTTTTAAAGCCTTGCAATTGGCTTGTTTTTTATATTATTAATTTAATTTTGTAAAATTAGTTTCAAACTTACAGTACCTACCAACTACTAATATTAACAAAAAAATCATCGAAATGAAATTGATAAAAAAATACATCTATAAAAGCATTCTCTAAAACGAGCCATCACTATTTCAAATCAGGCGCTTGATATGCCCCGCCCCGTCGTCACTGATTGGCCTCGCATGTATTGAAATTAACGTATGCTAGAACTGAGTGCGGCACAAAATGCCAATACCTATCTGTCTAAAAGGACCTTTTTAAAATGAAAAATATATCGTAGAAAAGGCATACCGTGGCGGGAAATACCTCTTCGTCATATTTTTAAAACGTCAATTATTTCCGTCTTATTTATTTAAGCTTATTTTAAGAACGCCTATTTTACAGTTCTTTTGAATTATTATGAAGATATAGTTCTGTGTTTCAGCATATTTTCATACTAGTCGGTTTGAGTTTGTTGGGACGTCCGGTATACGTTCGGCTGTGGCGGCGCAATCTGATGCCATCAATAAGGAATAGAGTCCCGACGTCGGAAACTTTTATTTGAAGTTATCCCAGATCTTTTTCAGGGCAATTATTCAACAGCGTGGCGCATTCCTTGCACGGTGGATAATGTATCTTATCATTGGAGGGCGCTCTCAGATGAAATTACTCATTCGAAATGAGGAAAATTCCAACGGTCTGTCGGCACAGCTCCAAGGAACATCGAAACTCAATTACGATTTTCATCCAATCTTTGCCGATACTGATTTCGGTCTTGTCTTTGAACCGTTCATCTCTAATCAGCATTACTGGCTACCGATCGGCCACTGTTGCAGGCTTCTCTTTGTACAGAGAGTAGTTGTTTCCCAAATATATGCATTATCACTGTTCTATGTCATGCGGGCGCACTTAAATGTCGCCAGATGGCTCCGGCACCTCCGTAGGATAACTACTCCGCGTCGTGTTTTTTAGCAGAGAAGTTGGCGAGAATTTATAGAAACTGCTCTGGGCGATAATAAAAACACGGCGGCAGTAACTTCGTCCCAAAGTGTGCCATAATGTCGTCATTAATTTCTGTTAACGTCCCTCTAAATCACCATTACCGCGACATAGTTCTGTATGGCTGCTCACAAGTGCACTGTTCGAAGTGCGTTCATGCATACATTTTTTGTTGAAAAGTGCACTGGTATTCAGATGATGCTACTATTTACCACCGTTTGTTAACGATTAATTTTATCAATCCGGGGTTTAATTTAACTCTAGGATAATTATTGTTACAGGATAATAACACTCGGAGTAGTTTCCACAAACACCAAAACACTTTCACTTCGCTAGACGCGCGTTTCACCAACCAAGTTGGCATCATCCGGAGACGATTAAAAACTAATCTTAAACTAAAAATGTACCCTATTTATACTATTTATGGTGAAATCATTAGTCACGCTTCAATGATTAGTTGCTAAGCAACGCGTAAAGCGGGCTATAAGGTATAGGTCCCTTGTCGCTATTCATACTACTTTTACATTTTACAATTTCTATGCTCTCAAATGCATCCAACTGTCTATTATTGGTCACATTTCTAACTAATCTTAAATTACTAAAATTTATTCTATGATTGTTGTCAAAAGCATGTTGTGCAACACTAGACTTATCTGTTCTTCCATATTTTAGATGAGTCATATGCTCTTTAAATCTGGTGTTAATTGATCGTCTCGTTTGTCCATATTTTACAACATATAACATAACATATGTTATGTTATAACATGTGTAACATATTATGTTATAACATGTGTAACATATTTTCGATCACAATCATTACAACTAATTTCGTAATTCCCAGACCTTTCATTTTGAACAATTTTATCCTTTGGATTGTCCAAAAGTTGTTGCAATTTTTTACTCGACGAATGAATCGCTGTTATACCCACGTTTTTGAAGACCTTACTCAAACCACGAGTAAACCGGGGTTCGTACGGGATGGATACATATTTTGGAGTCTCTATATCCTTTTGAAAGGTCGTAGAATTACGAAGTGTGTCCTTAAATTTACGCTTCCTAATTAGTTTTTCAACTATATCTCTAGGATAACCATTACTCACAGCTATATCTTTAATTAATACCTTTTCTTTTTCAAACCATCATTACTGAGAGGGAAACTTAGTAAACGATGGACAAGAAAATTAAAACTTGCCATTCTATGTTGATAGCAGTGGTGAGAGTCATTAGGGATATATCTGATCGTACTGGTATCTTTTCTATATATATCAAATTCTAACCTATTGTCACTATTTTTAATTACTAATACATCTAAAAATGGAAGTTTTCCATTATTTCCTAGTTCATAAGTAAACTTTACAGAAGTGAAACGACTATTTAATTTGGAAATGAAGTTTTCTACATCCGCAATCTTAGTGTCAAACACGGCAAAAATGTCATCCACATACCTCAGCCAAATCCTAAGAAAATACTCGATTTCTTCTTTTGCTTCAGTTTCAAATCGACTCATGAAGACATCAGCAATGAAAGGCGATAAACAGTTACCCATTGCGGTTCCTTCATGTTGTTCATAGAACTTGTCATTGAAACGGAAGCAATTTTGTTTCATACAAAGTTTTGTAAGGTTTATATATTCTTCTATTACTTCTTTTCTATAGTTGTTTAATTCGATTAAATCCTCAAGATAGTCCAATGTATGTGGAATTGGTACACTCAGAAATAACCAAAGGAAATCAAAATTTCACCCTCTTGCAATTGAATATTCTTGACCTTATCAATGAAATCATTCGAATTTTTAACTGAAAAACTAGGCTGTGCAATGGGCAAACTTTCAAATTCCTTAAGTCAACCATTTTGATAAGTGGTAAGTCGGAGATCCAATACACGATACTATTGGACGCACCGACTTCCCTGGCTTATGAATTTTTGGTAGACAATACAGTCTAGGTACAATAGGGTTAGATACACGTAGCCTATTTTTAACAGGTGGAGTAGTAAGGTTGTTACATGATTTGAGGACATTTTTTATTTCGGTGGTCATTCTTGGTAAAGGGTTTCTAGTAAGTTCTTTATAAGGACCATTACTAATTAGGTTGTTTATCCGTTCATAATAGTCCTCTTTATCTAAAATAAAAACCTTATTGCCTATCTGCTTTTAAATAAAAACAGTCTTTCTCGCGCAATCTTTTGATAATCTTTCTATGATTCTTTGACCTTCAACGACCTTCCGAGGAACATTTTTTGATACATTAGTAGTCAATTTTTTATTTTTTTTATTTTGTGAAGACATTTTCCAGAAGACATATCCAGTAACAGGATAATAAGTCGTTATAGTCTATTAAGAATTATCAAGCTAGTAGTTAGCATAAAGTGAAATATATTTGACCTACATACTGAATAGATTTACAGGAAACATCTACTCAGAGGGCTAATCCCTACCTGCAATTAATTTTACCTGTAAATCCGGTTTGGTAGCTACGGCCACGGTTGATTCAATAATTGTTTCACCAGTCGTAGACTAGTTTCGTCGGTCTAGGACGCTACCTATCATTAGGCATTTCTGATGTATGATGGATAGTAGCAAATGGTCGCTAGAGGGATCTAGATCTCTCGCCTACATTAAAGACTGATTGAAAGTGATTCGTTGAAATTAAGGAATGTTTTCACAAGAATTTTCTAATTTTTTTCATAACATAATTTTTAAATACCCCATTAGCTTAGGGGGTGCATCGGCGATTTTCAATTTTCATTTTTGTGAAGGTGTTATAGAACGATTTATAGATATTGGCACTCTTTCGTATTTTTTGAATTTTCATAACTTAATCGTTGAAGGAATTGGATATTTATTAGATCACTGGATTCGAAGAAACTTTCCGAACATTTCTGAAGGGGTTTCGTAAAAATCAATTATACAGGGTGCATGCTATCAATTGATATTCAAAGTATCTGTAATGGTTTTATTCTGCATTATCGAATCTATATCGTAATTTGCTTTATCAGATCTATATACAGTTTGGAAATAATTGCCATGCAATTTCGCAATTGCAGTAGACGAACTCGTGTATCATTTATATACATTACAGTTTCTGTTTGTATGAAATTAGTATTTATTATTTTTTACAAATTTCCAAAAATTTGTATACGCAGTTTCTTAAAATTTTATACATCTGAACGTTATATTAATTTTCTGTTATTTACTTCGTTTTCAATGCATATTATTATTTTTTTATATATTTAATGAATTAGGTGTATACCATACAGAGTACCGTCTTTTTCTGGTAGTTTTAGGAACTTTAATATATAGTAATATAATACATCTCGATTATATTCAAATTGGTTATTACCTTTAGACGTTTTCTAATCCTTTCTAATATGCGAAGCACACACAATATTAATTAACCGCACTTAACTTGTTGATTTATCTGTGGGGTGGAACCTGCTACTACCGCCCTCTCTCGGAATCCTTTCGCACTTTATGATGCCGTTGCCTTCCTCAGCACACCTGCTGCCATCTATCGGTGTTACATCGCACTCTGGATATCGGCTACTCGAAGCGAAGCTTCTTTACGTTTTAGGCTGAATTCTTGTTCTATTTTCAATCTTTTATTCTCTACTCACTATGTATTCATGTGGGAAATATTTACTGATATATCTGCTACTCCTACAATCCTCTTCTACACCTCGTGGACTCACCATTCATGAAATCTGTAGAGATGCGTGCGTGAGTAATGTTACTAGAGTTGGGATCTATAGTAATTCTTTATTTAGTGTGTTTATTATATTTTAACAGTTTATTTAGGCTCTAGATACTCGTTTTTATCTTAGTTCATATTAATGTTTACGTTGATGTGTCGCCGAGCACTGGGCTTTCTGACAAATGCGGTACTGACGAGGCACGTATCCCCATCGAGTTGGGGAACTGCGAAATAGAACGTCAATGCCTCCTGAAAGACATTTCCTAAAGAGGGAAACTAAAAATAAAAGCTGTGTATGCGAGCCAAAAGGAGTTGCTCTTTGCATAGTAATTGAGTAAAATGAATGGAAATCGTTCCGAAGGAAAAGTTTCAAACATAGATGATCCGGTGCAACGTGATCAGGGCCGCATCAGGCTCCTGGACGACCAATTGCTTTTGAAAATTGCCGCCCGCCTACTAAAAGACCGATATAATTCATCCTACATAAAAGGAAGGATAAAAGGTTCGACTTCAACGTATAAGCGTAACTATTATGGTAATTCTAACGGTTTTTTTTTCACCACGGATATTTTTTCCATTTTCATCTCGTCATCGTCAATTAAAGCAAACAAGATAAAATAGGAACAATGGCACTGGAAGAGCATCAGGAGCGGTTGAACTGCCTAAGCCGCTCGCAGCTCTAATTGTTCGGGGTTTACGTGCCAATTATTGTTTTCAAACAGTTTGTTATCTGATTTGTTGTTCCGATCTTTCAGCGCCATTTGGCCCTCATGAGATTACCTCTTGCGTCGTTCCATTGTTTCTCGGACATTTAACACGTCAAACTGGGGTAGCGACCGCGGGAAGCCCCAACATTCGATGCCACCGATTCGTGATGGTTTTCGAGGGGTGGGATCGTGTATCCATTTGTTTATGCAGAATTTAAGCGTGTTTTTTTAAAAAGGATTTTACAATGGAGATACCGAATGTGCTGTCGCTGTGAGTACCGATTTAAAACAGGAGAGGAAATTCAATGGAATGTACATAATCATTCTTGTTACGATTATTTGTCATGATAGCATATAATATGACACCGGGATTTTTGAAGTGAAAACTTCTCCAGGCTGCGCTTTTATTTTTGTGGGTGTTGAATGAGACTGGGCCGTCACGCGTCGCGCTCGGCTAAAGCGCGCAAGTAACATTAACGCTGTTATTCCGATCTTCAAGATCGCTTTAAAACTACGCAATAAAATTTCGAGTAAAATCAAAAGATCTTCAAGACAGCCCTGAGATCATCATAAAGCAGCTTTTAGCCAAATAGGGCCCATCCTAAAAAGGCCTTCAACACTAAATTTTAAAACTGTATTAAAACGATTAAGTTTTAATTTCATATTCTTAAAGGGTTCTTCAAGGCAACTTTAAATACGGTCTTTAAGAACTTTTAGTTTATCTTAAGGTTACTTTAAATCCGATGTGGATTTATTGAACATATTAAAGCATTTTTAAAACCTATATAAATAGAAACTGTCTTAAAATTGTGTATACAACCTCAAATTACACTACAAATTAGGAATAATATTGGTCCTAAAACTGACCCTTGGGGTACGCCCGAAGAGATAGGTAGAGCATCAGATATGTTATCGTTGAAACCAACAACCTGTTTGCGGCAGCTTAGATATGACTTAAGAATTTGATGCGTTGGTGTCAAAACCATAGTACTCGAGATTGGCGCACAATAAAGCGTGATCTAGAGTGTCAAACGCTTTAGTAAAATCTAAGAGGATAAGCGCGGTAGTGTAGTGCCATAACGGCCATACGTGCTCTCAATATCTTATTTGTTATTCAATATCAATATTTCTTATTTATTATTCTAAAGTAAACTAGTTCACGCGTATAAACATTATTCAGTAAAATGCCGACTAAGACATTCATTAGATCAAGGCCGACTTAATGCAACTATTGTGGATGTATCCTTGATCAGTTATCAATAAAGTCGGTTATCCATCTACTACCTGTTGTTAATCATCAATCATGCATTAATCATTCATCCGACCTATTGTAGACAGATGTAATTCTTGCAGAAGCTTCCGAATAAACATTGTTGATTGTTGCTGGTGTGTTTTCATTCGAATGTAGTCCCACGGACTCCGAGTAGTCCTATATACTACACTATCTGCCGACCCGACAAGGTCAGCATTACAGTAGCATTACCCCTGTCGAGAGCCGTGAGAATATTGTCGGTAATATTTGCAAGAGCAGTGGATGTACTATATCCTTTACGAAAACCGGATTGGAGGTGCGATACAATATTATTACCGTACATAATCGTAAATTTGTGTTTGGACTACCTTTTCTAGAACTCCGGATAAAGCGGGAATGATAGTAATTGGTCTTAAGTCAGGATATACCAGTGGATTTTTCAATTTTGGTATAGGTTTAATTATTGATAACTTCCATTTGTTATTAGGAAAATGGCCAATCTCTAAACAGCAATAATATGGGTTACATGATTGCAAATAACTGGTAAGCAATATTTCAGCATAAGTGCAGTTGTCGTAAATAGTATCGTGTGTTATTCTTGTTTGACATGAGAGGTGAAGCTCAACAAAGGCGACGCCTATTCTCGCCTCAGCAGCTTTTTGCTAATCCACTTTTTTCTCTCGGAATAATGCCTTTCTAATGAATAATGCTTTCATACAGTAAATGTATTTATTTTCTTGCGGTTATACTGCTCCATGAATATATAAAACGAAATCAATTATAGCATGCCTGCTTTAACAAGCGGGGCACGTTTTCGTAATTCAAATTTAAAACGAAATTATGTTCATTTCGGGCCCCAATATTCAATGTATTTGCATTAAAAGTACAATAATTTTATTTCCTTGTGTCGCATTCGGCATACTTTACGCGCCAACAACTTTTTATTTCCAATGGAAATTTCTAACGGGGCGCTTCATTAGAGAGAAAGGACAATTTTCGAGTTAGTTGAATGAACGTTTGTGTTAACGTAATCATAAATACAGTCAGTAATGGTGAAGCCATTGCACATTTAAAGAACATATTAAGGTATTTTTATCCGCAGCAGAAAATTATGAAATTTTAACATATCGTAGTTTATATTAAAAGATTTTGTTACGTTTCGAAACAGCTGTTCGTATTAATTCAATTTAAAATCGATATTTTCCCGGATTGTCAAGTAGGTATTAAGTTAGTTGTTAATTTCTTTGGGTTTTTAATTTGTATTGGATTTTGACCCTTACGGAACATTAATGTCTCTAGAATTTCTACTCACTTTCTCGTATTTGAATCTTGCTGAACGCTGACTGGAGACGCTACACTTGAAAGTCGTGGATTTTTACCGAATTCACTTAAATTTGTTTTTAAAAAGTGCTTAAGAATTTCCTAGTGGGACTCTGCACACCATAGCACTATTTTAAACACCTGAAGCTACTTTTAAATATTTTAAACTCTGGCCAATCACATCAATGCTATTTTTATAAATTAAATAGGTTTACCTTTAAATGCCACATGTAGCGTAATTACATTAGACACACAAGTTTCTGCTATATTATCCCGATGGCGTGCGTCTTTTGTACGACAGCGTACCGAAATCGAGAAGAAATGTCGCAATTAAAGAGGCAACTGCTCGGGAAAAAAACAATTAATAAAGTGAAAGGCTGGATAGAGTTGTTTTTCACTTAGCCGTTTTTACGTTTTCCCGAGGACTTGGCCTAATCTTCAGACAGTCTCCCATATAAATTAATTATCCCCGGATATTATTTGTTCTTGTCGCGCACCTAATTAAAATATCCATGTCTCGGGAGTCGTGGCCTGACAGACAAATGAAATTATTCTTCTGAAAGGCATTGTTGCTCTGACAGCAAGATATATTAACAAGTTTGCATTCCGAAAATAGGGGCGGTGCGGGATATTTTTAGCGAATTCGCGACTTCCGACTCATTTAGTGCTAACTAGAAATTTATATGAATAACAGAAATAAATGTATTACAAAAATTAATTATATTAAAAACGAGGATCGGAAAATAGCAGAGTATAAATGTATTCAACGACTTTGCAAATGGTAAAAACGGAGCAAGGAAATTATGTAACAGTCCAACCAATACATTACTCTGATGAATATGGTGGATCGGATCAGAGGATCTGCAAACAAACAATCAACAAATGTACGGATCAAACGCATAACTCGGCGGTTAAAAAATGGTTTTCTCTTTTCGATTCGAGATTTTAGAATACATAAATCAAATTAATGCATATCGCTAATGCGGCAAACATTCGGCAGGCGAGTTAGTAACGCGTTTGATGACTGCGGCGATGACGTTTTTTCCGCTGGCGTATTTAACGTCATTATTAGTTAGTGTACTAATCAGAATTAATTATGCAAACAGTAATTTGTTGGAAGCGCACTTTATTTGCATTACGTAATTAGATATGGGGCATTCGGGTCACCGTGGGAAACAGTTATACAGAGAGATTCATGGAAAACGGTCAGAGCGGTAGAATCGTTATTCCTTATCCGATTTTCAAAATTCAAAAATCAAAGTAAATTTTAGATATCTTGTATTTGTAACATCTTCCTTTAATTTAAATTATTAGCTGCAACTTCTGTGAATCAGATTTTGACTTAGTGAAGTAAAAGAAATATATTTTTAAAAACAATAGATTGACAAATAAATGAATATACCAGTGGATGGTTTACAGCTTAAAAATAATGAAAATTTACAATTAATGAGCGTGAAGAGCTTTAAAATTACTCTAGAATGCCAGTTAAAATATATTTAAAAAGTAGCCCGAAGGGCTCTAAATTAAGACAATAAAAAAAGTAATTACTCCTGACATCAAGTCAAGCTGAGAAATTTAACATTTACAATGAAGTGACTAGTAATCCTTGGTAAAATTGTCGAATAGAAAATATTACGTAAGACCTGGTAATTCCTGTGTGCAATAAAAATATACAAGGTATACCTTGGACTCTGGAGATCCCCTCGTAGAATATTAGACCAGGGTAGAGTTTCAAGGGTAAAAAACGGTTTATCTTGATTTCCGGCAAAACTACAAGTTCTATGGAAAAAAGTTAAATGGCAAAGTTGTAGGTAATAAAAAGATCTACAACTTTTGTTTTTACACTTTTTTCACATAAACTTAAAAACTCACCCCCTTCCACACCCCGACCTCAGATCGGCCATAAATTATTTTTCCTTTCATTTTTGTTATATTCTCCTAGGATCTTAAGATGGCTAGTTCTGCCAATTCGGAGGTCCAGCATTTTTATTTCGGATCAATATCTAAATCATAGTTCACTTCCGGATTTATTCCGGATAAGGATATGTATAAAGACAAACAACTTGTAGACGTGATTAGGTATTTACAGTTTAACTGAAGAATATTGAAGCAGTGTAATAGTGTTCATCCTGGACCATGAACCTTTTTTTGTGCTAATCAGAGCGCCGTATTCGGCGAGGGCGTGCTGTGATTGGTTGTCGCTGTGGAGGCGTGGCTATGCATGTGTAGTGCTACTTTAATCCGGGCACTGATGGCACAAGAGAAAGGGGAGAATGGGTCCTTATTGGTCATTGACGAAAACTTAAAAAAACAAAATATCCTTTTTTTTTTGAGAAATCTTGCCAATCTTTAAACATCTGTATCTTAGGAACCATTTGATCTAACGAGACCGAATTCTCTTCATGTTGATGCAAATTTGGTCTACTTGAAAAGTGTACATAGTGACTTTTGCCGTAACACGGGTTCTTGGTGGTAACAATTGAGGAAAAACTAAAAAAAAATTAATGGGTTTTCAAATATATATTTAACAATGATCCGGAGGGCTTTCGAGGTGGATAACTTGGATTTGCGATTACCTCATCACATACAACATAAAAAAAATCAGAACCTCATGTGATGCAAGGCAGCAAGCCTTGCCTTGTTTGGTACGATTTCCATCTAATAAGAAAAATATAATAGAAAAAAAAAAGAGTAGAGAAATTAAGTGAACAAATATAATAGCGACGGTAAAAAACATTTAATCAAATTGGATCTCCAAAAACAATTTTCGAAGGAAATCAAATTTGCTTCTGAAGCGGGGAATCGTTAATGCCATTAATTTTGACATAAAAAAATATTTACCTTCTTCTGTTGGCGGTGTTGGTGATGATGAAAATTAATTGTATACATTAAGTTTAGATGAAGAGAATCGCAAAACTTTTGATTGATTTGTTGTATGTTGAGGACGCAAATCTCGTGTCGTAAGTAGATGTAAAATTCAACCCAATGCCGCTAATAACAGTTGAAACAAAGGGCCGATTTTATGGTAAATCACCTTCACTACAGTATACAGTTACGTTGTATATGGGTCGGCACAAATAGACAGGCAGGCCCGGGCGGTCTGACGCAAAACCCGAGGGCCGTGCACGGAGCGTCGCCCTTATTATGATTGAGGTGGAGATAGAGCCGTGATCTCGACTTAATTTACATGATAAGTACAAGTAGCTGCACGGTACGGTCACGGCATTACTCGATTACCGGGTCACTTTTTAACCTGAATAAATCTGCCTTTAATTATGCTCTCCACGAGCCGGTTACAAATTCAATTCAGGCTACCCGGAATTATAACGTAAAGCGTGTTTTGTAAATCGAACAGATAATTTTGTAAAATTGCAAGGGATTTTCCTTGTATTTTTTTGTTTGTTTTGTAATGTCTTTCAAGTCTTTCACAAAACTAAGTTCATCAATTATATTTTCAGGTATTATTAATTATATTATTAAATTTTAATATTAAAACATTTATATTCTTCATATTTAGTTTGATTAGAGCATGAAATTAGTTAACGTCAAGTTCAAAATAGACTGATACCATAGATCTGCATGCTTTTAACTTATCAAATTTATTTTTTATGTTCAAGAAAATTTAAAGAGAAAAGAGAAAATTTTCAGAGATTGTTGACTATGTATTTCCTTTAAATTTATTATGGAAGAAATTAGATTGCTTCGCAATTTAATTAGCACATATTTATTTTAAAATGATTCAGATGTTTAAAATGATTCAATACTACTTATGAAATTAGAAGCTTAAAATAACCTACGACACCTATTATACATTAAATTACTACAAAACATATTTAAAATCTCTAGAAAGCAATATGGGACATGTATTATTAAATAAACAGTAATTTTATAAATCATGAAATGATTATAAAACAAATTAAAAGTTTGTTACCTTATTTTAAAGTTAATCCTTTTTAAAAAAACAACAAATATTCAGACTCGCACTTCACTGTTGAACTCTACTGGTGGTATTCTGCAACTGCAAAACTGCAATGGCGTCGACCAACTGCAACGACGTCGAGTTTGAACTGCTTCTTGACCAAATTCTCTGCTTCTTATTAATCCCTACTCGAATACGATGAAATCACCTTTGGAACTATCTAGGACACGCTAGATACCTAATTATTGTTGGGATCTTACTATTATCATTCAAATTCTTCAATCAACACGATACGGAATGTTGGAAACACTGGTGACTACATTAGTGTCCAAACTATAACAATTAACATTCGTTTTACTATTTAAATACCTAATTCTCTCTCAGAGAAGCTCTACATGAGGCTACCGGTTCTAGTGCCTAATACGTACTCTCTTCCGTTATTATATTTCACTAAGGAAGTCCCCTAACAAAACAAAACAAACTTCCTTAGTTACTTGTGCATTTCTTACAATAGTCGCTAGCTGCCAACCAATCGCGTATTACCATAATCTCTGTTTTTTGCTATTATACTTTTCAATTTAATTGTAAACACTATACAAAGTTATTTAACAATCTTTGATGGATTATTTTCACTTCGTTTCTACTCATGTCAGGTCTATATCATGTCAGCTGTCACCTTTTATACTTTCGTCACTTTTGGCCTTGTATCTGTTTTTAACTTCTTCCTGTTTCAGTGTTTTCTTGTGAGTCTATATTAATGCTTTTGTATGATCTTACATCCCCAATAGCTTGGATATAATTTCTATTCAAGGTTCAAGGTTTTATCTACGTTTCTTTTTATATCGTTTCGTGCGTGAATTTTGTACTAGCTACGAGTTAATATGTTTCTGTTGCAAGATTACACACTTTCCGAATTGTTATTAGTGTTCTCATGTACTGTATTTATTTCTCTGTAGTATTTTTCTTTTCCTACTCTTATATAATTAGTAAAACTTCCGGCAACATTCCCAAACGCTTTTTACTCTACTCATTCTGCTCATCATAATATCAAGATAATTCGACTTGAATAAGAAAGTTCGGTGTATTATATAGCGATTTAATGATGAAAGAGCCCGAGAAGCACTAAAGTTAGACGACATATTTGTGGATCTAATAGAGCACTCCCAACTTCAACTGGGAGTAATTAAACTTCGCAATCCAGTCACATTCGTATTTAGATAATGCGAGGCATAATTCATACGTTAACTGCACTTCTCCGTGGCAAATTACCTTAACAGCCTGAACATGAGCGATACTACGGTGTATGCCCGAAATCTTCTCTTTTGTGTGCCGTTACAAATAATGGCGAAGTTTAGGTGATATTAGGCCGCGGGTTAATTTATACAATTTCGGAAAGTTTCGGGACGCGGTGTGACATCCTGTCCTCGTAAGTTGACGGCGCGGATATAAGGAAGTTTGGTACGGGGGGGTTAACTTTTAGACACATGTTAGTGAACTTAAATACTCTACATCTGTATGGTCATGCCATGAAAAACATCTTTCAGAACGTCTCTTTCAGAACACGGATTCAAAGAAGGAACCAATTTTGTTCTATTATAATTATATATTATGCAGACGTTTAAGGACATTCACAATGAAAGAAGACGTAACCTCAATGAAGGTTAGAGAACTATACAACTTCTAAGTGGTTCGTTTCCGTTTACACTGACGGACATAACAAGTGGCGCACCTAGATTTTGTCACAAATTTGATGTTCAATAACTTTTAAACCAGCCTATCGATTTTGATAATTTTTTTTTGTTTGAAAGGGCGATTCTTGCGGATGACTATTTTGTAATTGGCTTTCCATAAAAAATGTATTTTTTAATATGTACAGCCTTTAAAAACCGATTATGATTTTGACACGAAATTTGATTGTTGCTGTGGACTGAAATTTTATTTGTATTGAATTCTTAGGTTAGGTTCAATATTCTCTTTCTTGAATCACCTCTCTAGCCCCTTCAGCAACGAAGATGCGACATTTTAGATGAAACGGTGTTTAGCTGAAAATGTCTAAAAAGTTCATCGCTTAAGAAATGTTTAGCGTTTTCGATTACGGACACTGAAATAATTGTTACTTACAAGTACAAACAACATCAAAAAGAAATAACAAACAAAGAATTATTCGACATTTTAGTAAAACGACTGTAATTATTAATGATTAAAACAATAAACTTAAAAAATAACTGAACAACAAACTAATTAATAACGAGTATTTCCTCCTCTGGCTGCTATAACAGCTTCCATACGCCTAGGCATGCTTTCAATCAAATTTGTGATAGTGATTTGAGGGATATTGTCCCATTCTTCTGTAAGAGCAATCCTCAATTCATTCAGATTCTCTGGGTTGCGTCTGCTAACACGTTGTCCCAATTCATCCAATAAATGCTCAATGGAATTCATATCAGGGCTTTTAGCGGGCCACGGCATACGATTAATTCCGACATCGTTTAAAAATTGTGTTATCACTGCTGTATGCGGTCGTGCATTATCTTGCATTAAGAGGAATTCTTCGCCAATGTAAGGTGCAAATGGGACAACATGTTCATTCAAGATCTCTATGTATCTAACTGCATTTAGAGATTGCCGTGGTGGAAACACAAATAATTCTGTACGGGCATCGCTGGTAATTCCACCCCATACCATTAGTGAACCACCGCCAAAACTCTGATTCTTGATTCTTGACTCTGATCTTGATTCGTCAATGAATAAAACTTCAGACCATTGCAACTCATTCCAAACAAGATGAGTTCGAGCAAAATCCAAAGGAGCTACTCGATGTCGAATATAATCGCATTCATTCCAATAGCAGGTCTTCTTGCGATAAAACCGAGACTCCTGAATCTCCGACAAATTGTTCGATCTGACACAACTGTTCCTCGTGCGTTTCTTAAATTTCGGTTTGTGATCACAGCTGTTTGACAGGGATTCATCGATATTTGCAGACCAATAAATCGATCGTCAATATTTTGCATAATCCTGGAACTAGCCGAACCTGGACGTCTGCTGTATTGGCCAGTTTCTCGGTAGCGCTGGATCGCTCTTCGGACAGTTGTTTCTGGTAGACCAACAATACCAGCTGCATATCTTTGACTCCTTCCATCTTCTACCAAAGCCACAACTCTGGCTACTCGAATTGGACTAATTTGCACTGGCATTTTCTTTTAGAACGTTAACTGAATTATTTTTTTTCACGAGAATTTCAACTGAATCTTTTGACGTTTCAGTGTTAACCGTTACCATAGCCTCCTTGTTAAATATCAAACTTAATAACGCCGTTTCATCTAAAATCTCGCATCTTCGTTTCTGAAGGGGCTAGAGAGGTGATTCAAAAAAGAGAATATTGAAAAAAGAATGATAAACACCGTGACCAACCTAAGAATTCAATACAAATAAAATTTCACTCCACAGCGACATTCAAATTTCGTGTCAAAACCATAATCGGTTTTTAAAGGCTGTACATATTAAAAAATAATTTTTTTATGAAAAGCCAATTACAAAATAGTCATCCGCAAGAATCGCCCTTTCAAACAAAAAAAAATTATCAAAATAGATAGGCTGGTTTAAAAGTTATTGAACATCAAATTTGGGACAAAATCTAGGTGCGCCACTTTTTATCTCCGATAGTTTATATGTCCAGATATACAACTGGTAAATATGTCTCCCTTATTATTCATCTATTTGCATATTTCTCTATTTAATGAATTGCTACAAACCCAAAGTTTCTTTTCGCAAAACAAATATGAACAGCAAAGAACTTAAAAGCTAATAAATATATTAGTCCAGGGTGAAAATGGGATTTTTTTCGAATTTTCGATATAGTAATTAATACCAATTCAACAAATGATTTTATTTTTTGTACTAAGCAAGCAATTTCTGTATCACTCCCTCTTCAAATGCTTCAGAATTCTATTGTATATGTAATTAATAATATTGTCGTATTCGTTTTTATATGTTGAAGCTGTTTTAATAACTTATGGTTCACGTTTTATTGGAGTTATGAATAAATTTAATGCTCAAAATATGTTTTATGAATTCGATAATTGAGAAAATGCAGTGATTACACATCGGAGAAACACCCGATAAGTTTCCAGGATACTTACTTTGTCTCTTCCTAGTGCATCATTCCCATGGGTGCCAGTTCTAAGAACACTTAATTTTTTATTGTAGAAAGTTCTGCTGAGCATGAGTCCTCTATGGTCAGTTAGAGGAGGTTCAATTAGGCTCTGTATATTGTCTAATGTTTTGAGTTGAAAATTGAAATTATTTTTGAATGGTAAGTAAGGATCTAAAACACTTGTTATGATTGAGATATAATAATATGAAAGTAAATTATCAAAGTTTGAGATGAGAATACTAAAGCAAATCAAATCAAAATAACTTTATTTACACTATGTACATGTATGTTATCAGGGTAACAGAAGGCCTAAAGAGTGGCGTATGTTATATTACATACATATTAAATTAATTGTATGAGCTAGCTTTCAACCGTTGTTCTGGTCTTTCCTCTCCGGGCTTTTGCTCTCCTGATGCTTGTATATATCCAGTCTACTGGCTTGCACACCCTCTCTCCGCTTTTCGCTTATAGGGGTTGGGGTGAAAGTGTTATCATTGTGGTTACACTGATGCTATTGGTTTTATGGTGATGCGATAAAAAACATTTTGTTGGTTTTACAGGGAAAATATAAAAAAACCTGTTTTAGTTATTATGCTGCTTTTGGTTTTTGCTTGTAGCACCTTCCAACTCTCTACTTATGATTGGTTATAGTTGTTGTCTAGTCTTGTCATCGTGGTGTCTAGGTGGTTGGAGTTGGGTACGGAAAGGGGAGTAAAGATTATGGGTAAGGGAGTTTGTGCTTGATGTGGGTGGATGTGAGGATTATGTCGGATGCTGGTTCCAACAGACACACTAAGATCGAAGTATGAAAATTTTATGGTCGAGGCGTGCGTTTCTATTTATAAGTTTCGCCCTACTACTGAGCTGATGGCGTACCCACGTGACCTCTCGTGCGGAAGGTTATTATCTAAAATATATTCGATTTTACTGGATCGATTTTAATTCCGTTACTGCGTACCGTACGATTTAGCATTGTATGAACGTAATTTAAACGGTTTTCACACTTTAATCCTTTCACTAACTTCTTGTTGCAACTTCTACAAGTAAGATAACTTGAATTAACAACCGTCACTAACGAGATTTTGACTTGCTAGACTATCGATCACTAGATGAGAATGGGGGCCGCACCGGGCCTGTAGAACCGTGTTCGTTGATCTAATTTTAAAAAATGTTTTAAAACGTTTCGCAAAACTTTAAATAGTCATCATTGAATTTTCGTTTCCGCGGTGCATTCGCGCCCTTCCCGAAGGAAAGTATGCGCGCATTATCCGGTTGTTTTGAGCGTCTTTATTAATGTGCAAATCCCGTCCCGAAGGGTGGGTATAAATCGAGCCACTTAAACCGCCAGAATCGGAGGTAGTATAAACTTTATTCGTCGAACACAAAACAGATGATTAATGTGTTTAAGTTACAAGAGAGAGTAGTGAGTGTATTAGAGCGGGCTTATTGTCTAGATAATTCCCATATGTGCACAATGTAAATCGAGCGGGTGCTCTTATTATGGCTGCGCAGCACGGCCTCGTGTCTTATCAAAGCTAACGTATTTTCTGTAATTAAACTTGTAATTAAAGTATTAGTTGGCCCGCCAGGGACGTGCTCAACGGGAATTCATTCTAAATCATTGGAAGGTTTTCGCACATTGAAACGTCAAACTTATAAGTTGCCGTCGCCGATGTAAACGAAAATTCCAAGTTCAACTACCAGCAACTAAATATATAAACGATGCTGGACTAAACCGTTTGTTATGTGCCCCGATGTGCGTCCTATCCAGGGTTTAAATTAAATTTGGATGGACGTCTTAAGAGCCGCAACCCGGAACATCTGGATATATTGAGGATTGTATTGAAGAACGACATAATACGAGTATCACCCAAATCAATATCAGATCCAAAAGTTATTGAAAAGTGCCAGTTTTGCCCTGTGCCCGTTCCCTGTTCGATATTTTAGGC